>JZKD02S0495177.1:8025-18425 GCA_000966675.3 Picea glauca
TACAATATTAGCAGACCAGAAGATGGGGTACGCTTCTGTCAAACGCATCTTCAACTACCAATTAGCAACGAGTATCTGCAATCTTTTAATCAGCCTTTGCCATGGTCTTTGCCATGGCCTGGGTTTGAGATAACATGGCATGTCGACATAAATAGATCCGCAGTTTGTGAAGATTGTTGGAATAGTAAAGGGAATTGTGGTTATTGGGAATAGTAAAGGGAATTGGAAGGAGGAAGAGAAGGAGAAATTCAAGGGGAAGATGAAGAGAAGGCGAGGAGACTGACGAAAGTTGGATTGTGGTGCATTCAGTACAACACGAGAGATCGTCCTCATATGAGCAGAGTTGTTCAAATGTTAGAAAGAAATGGAGAAGATGTGAGCAATCCTCCATTGCCTTTCAATTCTTCAGCGGCACCTGAAAACCCACTACCATTTTCCACTGAAAGTTCTTGTTGAATGTAGATAGCACATTAGATTTTATAGTAGTAAGACTCCATACTTCTTGCTACCCATTAATTCCTGACCTATTCATAGACTTCTGTGGCAGATGTACGCATGATAATGTACCTCCGATATTATTTTGTGAGGCCTAAGAAATGAATATACACATTGCAGCATTTAGGTTGTACTGTTAAAGTACTTTAACATTTTCTTAAGGGTTGAATTTATTATTTTTTATAATTAAATAATTTTTTTATAAATAATTTTTTTATAATATAAATAAAATATTTAATTTTTTATAATTTAATATATATATATATATATATATATATAATTAAATTAAAATATTTAATCTTTTATAATTTAATATATATATAATTAAACTAGCATACACCAATGTGGGGAAGAGAACCCGGAATAAAGAATAAAGGGCAGAGTAGTTGGTTGCATTATCATTAATCACCTTTTTAAAGTCGATATATGCAATTGTAGATGTTTGCACTATCATTAATCACCTTTTTAGAGTCAATATATGCAATTGTAGATTGCACTACAAGTTCTGACAGGTTAAGATGATCATATGCTATTGACCACGCATGTGGCCTCAATATACCATCCACTACTATTGGTTTGTCAACTATAAAAAATATAGCAATATGAAATTTGTCAACTATCAATATAGAAGTATGAAAATGTATAGTTGTCACCAATTTTATATATCTAAGTTTTATAATGTTTTTGATAATTATGAACTATTTCTCCTTATAACTAAGTAATTCATTTAATGGTAGTTTTAATTATGCTTTAGTAACATCATTAGAAATTAAAGCAAAGTCCTCATATATAAGTAGCTACTTTGAAAAACTAACTATTAAAATTTATGGAGGTATACATACCCTACTCCACTCTCGATTTGAATTTATGACCTTTTAAAAGGAAACACACTTTCTTAATCGTTAGACCCACATATTTTAAATGAGAAGAACATTTAAAAATAAAACAAACTTCTCAATCATATAGATCTAAATCAAGTGCATTTTGAAATATTAACTGCCAATTAAATAGATGTTGTATAGCATCTTGGGTATAAGGATAATGACTTGCGGGTCACCCTTTGCAAAACAACCAATCACCTTACATTTTAAATCTTGTCTTTATCATGTCATTCAACAAGTTAAACTTAGAAAATATGTAAATTTCCTTGTAAAAAATAAGGACGGCTAACCACACTGTCATAAAAAGCGCAATTAAAACCATTTTCGTGCATTATAAGGGAAGGCAAATATGAGTTAAAAATAGTCTCACTAATTCAAAAGGAAACAAGAATATATTTTAAAATTGATAAAAAAAAAAAAATGCCTCAACATTGAGCTCTAACATCATCAATGTTATACTTCATTACTCTCACGTCATGGGTGAAGACTTCTAACGTCATCAATGCTACATTACTCGCGTCATGGTTGAAGACTTAGTGGTGAAGACTTCTAACTAACATCATCAATGTTACTTCATTACTCACGTCATGGTTGAAGACTTCGTGCTAGCTAAGCTATTTGATATGGAAAAAGGCAATGTATGCTCTCGGGTTGAGCTCTAACATAATCATACTTGCAAAGTTGTGAGAATATATATATATATCACAGAAAAATGTGAACCATGCAAGTTTCACTTTAATAAAATGTTTTTCTTACTAAAGTAACTTCAATTTTTATTAAAAAAGAAAAATAATTGTAAAATCTAGATGAACATTCCTCTAATGACCAAAAGATAAAGCACAATCATATACAAATAAATGAAAATTCCAACTAAATAATAATGAAAAGTTTAAAAATATGTAATTGTAAACGTTACAATAATTTTTTTTATTGTAATTTATAAAAAAAAAAAACAAATGATTATTTATAAAAAAACAAAAAAAAAAACAAATGATTATTTGTTACTTGATTTACAAAATATAATTAAGGTCTATTTTATTTTCATACCAATTAAACAATAAGTTGAGAAATCTACTTATCATATCATAGCATGTTTTCTTTTAAAATTGAAAAACATAAGTGGTTTTTTCATCCAAAAACATGTAATAGAAATAAACATACATTGGTATTTGTCTTTCTATGCAAAAATGCAATGAACATTTAAATGAAGTTTGGTAGAGTTATAAGATTCCTCGAGTTAATTGAAGTTAAATGATAAAATTATAAAATTATTAGATGGTAAGGCTCACAATGAAATCCCTTTACACTAGAAAATAATTCAGAAAATTATTTTACTCTTACTAATCAATGAGCATACATTGTAATAATGAACTTAAAGAGTGATATTTAATTAGCTTAACATGAAAAATTCCAAAAAAATAAAGCAAATCAACATATAAATTTTAACTTACAAGTAAATAAAAATGTTCCCAAAAAACTTCCATCTCTCTTTCTTCCAAGTCCCTTCCCTACAAGGAATATCATATTACATTTGGAACCACACAACAAACTTATATGATCTAAAGATGAAAAGACAAGATTAAAAAGACCCACATTATTGAGCCTGTGAGCAAGCTAAAAAGAAAACGGAGAGGTAAAAGGAAATTGATGAATCTATCTATTGAACTTGTGAAAAAACTAATTGATACATGTATCTATTGAGCCTGTGACCAATGTGAAAAACAAAGGAAAAAATAAATTGATAAATCCATCTCATTATATGCAACACAACATCATAAGTCCATTGCTCATCTAAAGCCATGTTTTTTGTCTATTGCAACAAACGTTACCTTTACCTGTAATGGATAAGATTTACAACATCAATAAACCTTCACCAATGGCCCCTAAAAATAAAGAAAATATGGTAAACAATAAATAGTATAGCCAATGAATACTGAAAAACTCGTAACCAAATATCAAAAGTGTCACATTTACAGTGAAAAGATCTTAGCCCTTGGAGTTGACATAAATCTGTGTCAGTTTTTTATAAGTAGGATTGAATTGTATACAATGAAATACTTCTTACTCTGTAAAATAGTAATTTTATATGCTCAAATATTTATGTATACAATGAAAGACTTCTTACTCTGTAAAATAGTAATTGTATATGCTCAAATATATATCATATAACTTCAAATATAATAGTATATATCTCAGTGAATATATACAATAATAATTGTTTTGTTGTGGAATCTTTATTTTGCTATGAGATATTTATTGATATTGAATTTTTTAATAATTATTATCAAAGAATGTGAATTAAAAAATGTGAACCTCACTCATAGATACATTTCTTTAGTGTACGAAGAAAAATAACATATTAGGAAATCAATTATTCGATAAGAGACTTGGTTTGGGTTAGATATTTTCATCAATTGCACCATATATTTCAGAGAGAAAAATTGTCTCGTTTGTCAAAACAGATCACAAGAAAAATAGAAAAATTTCACTGGATTGAATTATATGTATTACTGATGACAGTAACTTGTCCTTGGATAAGTATTTCTTGATATTAAACCATGGTAAACTTTTGGATCTATAAAACAATGTCTCCCTTCAGAAACATAATACATAATATGTGAAGAGCCCTATAGGTAGAGAGAGTTTTTTTTACTCGGTTTCCCTTTTAAAATGATATTAGTAGCCTTCTAGAGGCTTTATGTAGCAGTTCACCCTAGACAATGAAAACTCCTCAAATACATGGAAAGAGAAGAGAGCACAACTTGTTCCATTTCTCTGTAGTGTCTGAGGAGGAGCGTATTCCTATAGAGGAGGATAGTCCCCTCGAAACCCTTCTAGATGATTCCATGTTCACTCCACTGCTGCGCACTTCCCGCCCGCATTCGCAATCAGATCCCCTAATTGCCTCGCACTACCCACCTTAATCATCGTCTGAGAAGCAACACATGTGCCATATATCCTTGTTGGTGAAGGTGGGAAGGGACGATGCAGGAAACAACTTCAGAAATGGACGACATTGATGAATTCCCCTCATGAGATTTCTTCAAGAATGTTGTATGTATAAAAAAAAATCAATAAAGAAAGAAAAAAAAACTCTAAAAATGGTTATATACCAAGAAAACCATAAAACAAGACTCTGAAAACGATCATACACCAAGAAAACCTCTAATTCAACCTACGTCTCTACATTATCGATTGCAATTCCCTATGAAACCAATGAATCCACCCACCACCTGAACGTGCCTTCCAGGGAATCGAATGAAACCCTGGGCTAATAATGTTACCCTAACGAATCTGAACAAAATAACAAATTTTGCTCAAAACCAAAGTAAAAAACACTAAAATCATCAGGTTTCTTCTCTTTGTTGGTTTTTAATGCACTCATTTTGTTGAAGTTCAGTCTCGTTGGCTCACCTTATGGAGTATCTTGAGCATGGGAGCCGAGAACGAGAACTCTCTCCTCCTTCTGGCCTGCGGGGGCTCGCTATCGTTGTCATAGAAAGCAAGGGAACATCAAGTTGGGCAGTGCTAAGTTATTATGTGGGCTAAGTTGTTTGATGGTCATACCCATCTTCTAACTGATTAGGATTACTCCAGTAATTGAACTTCAGAAAATGCACTCCATTTCTTCTTGTTATTGTGGCTGCATGAAGAAGAAGAAGAGGATGAACCCATCACAGGTTTTTCCAACCTACATCTCTCCCGTGAAACTCTCAATGGTTAATGTCTCTGCGAATAAACCAAGAAAACCTCAAAACTTTGATATTAATCACACATTGTTGTCAATATATGCAATGAAAAGAGGAAGGGAGGTGGTGCAAAGGCAGTGTTGTCAACATCTAAGAGAGGTGGTGCAAAGGTGTTACTGTCAGCATCTAAGAGTGATGGTGCAAAGACAGTGCGGTCAGCATCTGTAGTGAAAAGAGGAAGGATAAGGGAAAAGGTTGTGCTACAGGGTGGAGGCGGAAGGTAAGAAGTATATGAGGAAATTGACATGTAGTTGGAGATACACTGACACATGTCATGCTTGTATATGACCTCGACAGACAACGAAAATTGAGCGAGAACCTCCCCTTAAAGAACCCCTTTGGCGTAATAATATATATATATATATATATAATTTCTTATAAAATAAGAAAAATATTTAACTTCTTTTAATCATTTAAAATTAAAATTATTTCGAGTAGATTGTAATAAAACATTAAATATAGTAAAATTAATAAGAAATGTTTTTGGCTTTCCTTTTCCAATCTTTTTCCCTTTTTTATATTATAGTCATAAAAACGATGTTTTTTAAAGTTCATGTTCTCGCATGGGATGTTTCTTCTCAAGTAATGAAAATATATTAAAATTATTGATTATTTTTATGATGTAAGTGTATTATAAAAAAAATCGTATATTAAAATAAAATAATATAATGTGTTATGTACATTTTAAATATTATGTAATTTGAAATGGATTATTATATAATTTATTATTTATTTTTAATTTTTTGGATAAAAAAATTAGAGTTATTGGTTTGTAGGTTCATTTTAGGGTCACATAGTCTTTTGGAGATTTGAGGTCTATAAAAATTTTGAGACTATTTGAGATATTAAATGATTATTTTGGGGGTCAAAACTTTCTAAACAAAGTTCTTAGTCTTGTGATGTTATTCTACACATCGAGAGATTTCCTAGACACAGAGATCACCTCAGTAAGAGTTTGTATGTAGAAGTTATGCCAGTTGTAAGTTGACCTATCTTGTTGACCACCGTGATATCGAATGGATGCAATGTCAGCTCACATTACTCACACATGGAGAGCTAATCATGTGTGTACTTTGAAGAAGATTCTAGAGGGTTAAAAAGCCCTAAACCTCATCAAAAGTTGAGGTATGCAAAAACCACACCACTAACGCTAAATGGCTATTAGGCCATGTTAAACACTAAGCCTCTAGGAAATGAAGGGATTCCATTAGTATTGAATTGGGTATTGTTGCATATAGAGAAAAGCATTTAGAGTGGGATATTGAAGCAAAATATATGAAGTAGAAGACTTTGTAGTAGCAATATAAGCCATAGTGTCTATGGAAACTCCATAGTGAGTGCACTTTCTTTGTATTTGCATTTAATAATTCAAAAGAAAAGAGAAATGCATATGTTTCACCTTCTAGTTGGGTTTCTCTCGTATTGGGTTTTCTCAAGGTACATCTTATGTTCATTATGTGGATGGTACATTTATTTGCTTGGATTCTTTCATTTCAGTTTTTGTTAATTTCATTATTTTGTGTGGTAAACTAGTAATATCAAATCTAAAATCTAAAGCAAAACACTATATAATAAAATATTGCAAAATATTGCAAGATCTGTTGTGATAGACTATTCTAGTGGAATATCCATGACAATTTCTAGATCACTATGTTGAGTAAAAGCTTCATATTTTTTCCAACAAACTTTTGACACATAATTCATAACTGTTGAATGGAAGAGTAGCATAACCATTGAATCAATTAGATGAATGCAATTTTGAAATACAACATATCTAAGGAACATGACAGTAAATTATGATGGTTGGGATTTGTTGTTGGAATAACTATCGTGGGGTGCAAAGTAATGAGTGATTCCATGAGTGAGGTATTTTGTGGTCTTGATGTGGCCTTCACAAAATTAATCAAGTTAGGAACTAGTGGTATGTACATGAGTGGGGAAATTGAGAGTTAGCATAAGAATGAATATCTATGGATTTGGGATTGAAGATAATTCATTTAAAAATCTCAGACCAATTTGGATCAAAAGGTGATTATCGAAAATAAATCCTTGCAAATTGGAATTTGGTGAATGACTATGGGTGAGTGTAAGAAGTTCATGGCCAAAAAAGTGGCAAGCGGGTCAGCAGGAATGCGGACGCACACAAATGTGTGTGCGTTCTTAGGAACGTGCACACATTCCTAAACCTATAGGTTTGGAAGTGGTTGAATCTCCACGATTCCTGCCATGTATTTTTAGTGGCAAGAACGTGCACACGTTCCTTCTATTAACTTTTTAAAAGGGTCGTGAGTGTGATTTGTGCTCATTGTGGACAAAACACAACCGTGTTTTGACTCTCATTGAGCAAAGAGAGAGGAGCTAGAGAGGAGCAACGGGGGGAGGATCTTTCCACCGTGTCCAAGTATGTTTGATTTATCTTAATTTTAACCCAATTTAGTCTTTTTCTCCCAAGAATCTAAATTAAAAAAAAATTGTAATTTTGTATTTTAATTAAAAAACCAACCTAATTTACATATCATGGATTTTAAATTGAAGCATATATAATATAATGGAACCCCAAGACAATGCAAACCACTTAGAATAAAACCAAGAAGATCAAAACCCCAACCCACTACAACCACCCAATGTAAATACTCAAATTGATGAGGGGTTGGTTATATTAAGAACCCTTGAGGAACAATTAAGGGACACTAGAGAGCCTAGCAAAGTCTCCTTGGCCACTTCTTTGGACATCATTGTGAAGTCTATTGAAAGTGCCCAAGGGAAATTAACCTCTGTTTCTGATTATAGGGCAAGCATGTATGAGTACTATAGCATTGGTTTGGATAGAAACCAAGTCAAAGAACTGGGCATTTCAAAACAACAAATATTTTCTATATTTAGGGATCCTAAAAAGGACAAGAACTACTATTGACCAAGAAACATATCTCCATTGATTGGTGCATCCATCCCCAAATTAGTCAAAACTGGATGGATAGGTGGTATATGGTTTTTGATAAACCTCCCTGCAATAATAGGGAAATTCCCTTATATTTTATGAGAAAATTATGGGATGGGTTTATTTTGGGTAAGCATATCAACTACTTTGACATTGGTGAATTTCAGGGGGTGGGTCGAAGGCCCGCACAAGACCAAGAACATGCCAAGAGCGACCTTGTGTTAGGTCCTTGTCCTTGTTGGCATTGTGCACGGGGTGTAAGACCCTAGGTTCAGTTTATCTATGACCAACAAAATCCACTAGACACCAGCCCTTTAAGCATCACCTTCTTGCACATATGAAGTCTCACCTGAGGTATCTATTGGGACTGCAAGAACTAGGCTTTTGCAGTAGTAAGGGAATGGGAGGAAAACACTCAGTTCAGTCTTTCTTATTATGACAGGACCATATATCAATGACGGTCGGGAGAGGAATGCCAGGATATGTTGCGCCAGAGTTGTGTGACAAAAATGTGGGTCCTGTTACATATAAATCATATGTCTGGAGATTGTTGGGGGAAGAAAGAACATTGATTGGAAGGTGAGCCGTTCAAGCCAGTTTTATTTTCTTGAGTGGGCTTTCAAGATGCTTGAGACTAGGGAGTTGGGGATGAGATTGAGAGGAGGAAGAGAAGGATAAATTCAAGGGCAAGATGAAGAGATGGCGAGGAGACTGACTAAAGTTGGATTGTGGTGCATTCAGTACAACTCGAGAGATCTTCCTTGTATGAGTAGAGTTCAAATGTTAGAAGGAAATGGAGAAGATGTGAGCAATCCTCCATTGCCTTTCAATTCTTTAGATGCACCTCAAAATCCTCCACCATCTTCCATGGAAAGATCTTTTTCAATGTAGATAGCAGATTATATTTTATCGTAGTAACGGTCCATACTTCTTGTTAACCATTAATTCCTGACCACTTGGCTCAGAAATGGAATGTATTCATAGACTTGTGTGGCAAATGTACGAATGATAATGTATCTCTGATATTTTTTTGTGAGGCCTGAGAAATGAATATACACCTTGTAGCATTTAGGTTGTATTGTTAAAATATTTTAACATTTTCTGAATGGTTGAATTTATTATTTTTTATAATTAAATAATATTTTATAAATAAATTTTCTTATAAAATAAATAAAATATTAATTTTTTTTATAATTTAAAATTTATATATAATAAACCAACATACCCCAAAGTGGGAAAGAGAACCCCGAATAAAGAATAAAGGGTAGAGTGTTTGGTTGCACTATCATTAATCAACCTTTTTAAAGTCAATATATGCAATTGGAGATTGCATTACAAGTTCTCACAGGTTAAGATGATCATATGCTATTGACCAGGCATGTGGCCTCAATATACCATCCACTACTAATGGTTTTTCAACTACAAACAATATACCAGTATGAAATTTGTCAACTACAAACAATATGGCAGTATGAAAATGTATAGTTGTCAACAATTATATATACCTAAGCTTTAGAATGCTTTTAACAATCATCAACTATTTCCTCTTATCAGTAAGCAACTCACTTGATGGTAGTCTTAACTGTGCTTTAGGAACACCATTAGAAATTAAAGCGACGTCCCCACATATAAGTAGTTACTTTGGAAAACTAACTATTCTTGGTATATCAACCAAAGACTATCAATAGATTCATTTAAGGTATTGTAATGTGTAACCAATTATGGGTTAACAATGAGAAGAACATTTAAAAATGAAACAAACCTAGCGGTCATGCATCTTGAAGTATTTACTGCCAATTTGGTATATCAACCAAAGACTATCAATAGATTCATTTAAGGTATTTTAATTTGTAACCAATGATGAGTTGACAATGAGAAGAACATTTAAAAATGAAACAAGCATCGCAGTCATGCAGATCTAAATCAAGTACATCTTGAAGTATTTACTGTCAATTAGGTAGATGTTGTATAGCATCTTGGGTATCAAGGGCAATGACTTCCCGGTTGCCCTTACTATATTCTTGCAAAACAATCGATCACCTTACATTTTAAATCTTGTATTTATCATGTCATTCAAAAGGTTAAACTTAGAAAATATGTAGATTTCCTTGTAAATAAGGGCCGCTAACCACATTGTCATTAAAAGCATAATTAAATCCATTTTTGTGCATTATAAGGGAAGGCAAATATGAATTAAAAGTAGTCTCAATAATTCAAAAGGAAACAAGAATATATTTTAAAATTGTTACTTCATTACTCTTATGTCATGGGTGAAGACTTGGTGCTAGGATGACCTACTTGATATGGAAAAAGGCCATGTTTGTTGGATCGGGTTGA
>JZKD02S0495177.1:19511-42453 GCA_000966675.3 Picea glauca
GATATTCAACCTTTCAATACTTCAGCTACTTCATGTATCACAAGAACCCTTAACCATATGCCAAGAAATACAAGATGTGCCTCAAATCTAACAATGATAAATATTGCTTATACCGGCACTATATTTTTGTAGATCTGATTTATACAGAATATCCCATGCAGCCACTAATCTCTCTAGGGAGAATCCTCAAATCTCCATAACCATTTCTCATGCATACATCAAAATCCAACTACTCATAGAAATAAGACATACCTTTTGAACCGATGGATAGATCTGGTGTATCTAATCATTGCAGACCTTCCTAGGAGCTTGTTCTCAGAACTAGAACCTTGGCTTCTTCATCTCCTCAAATTTCCATGGCTTTGAACTCACGTACGCGTCAAGTTATACTGACAGCCAATGTGCGTATGTGCTCTGTTATACTGGTAGCTCGTGTATGCACGCCCTTTGTTGTACTGTTAGCCCGCGTACACCTCAGAACTTAGGGTTTTTCAGTATTTTCTATAATTCAAAAACTTTCGTCGTCAACCCTTCATGCTACCTCATACTTTCGCAACTCCAAATATATCAATGAGTACTTGCAATAAGCCTTACACAATAATAGATATTCAATGTGCTCAATAATTATCAAATGAGAGACCCTTGCCTCTTATTTATACTTCCATGTAGCTTCCTCAAGGGGTTACCTTCTAACCAACTTAACCCACTTTCCTTATTTTAGGGCTAATCCACTTCTAACCACTTGTCCACTTAACTTAACCACTTTCCACAAATAGTGAGTTCTCCACTAACTTTATTATTTAAATAATTTCTTTCGCAGCCGCTTTGACTTATCCATAAATAGTAAACTCACCACTTCTTATTGCAACCACTTTATTATTTAAATAATTTCTTCTTTGCAACCACTTTGACTACTTTGACCTTTTAGGGGCTTCTAGATTACTCATGAGGGTTCTCCAACTTCACATGGACATAACTCTCTAATTGTGAGGAGTTATGTGACGTTCCACATACCACCGGAAATGGCATGACATGTATTATCCATCTAGAATAGTATTACCTACAAATTTATTAAAATTCATACCATTATACATCAATCAAACCTGATTCCATTACCCATACATTTTTTCTACCGGAATTTTCTACCAGACTTTCTTCAAGGGTTGACATCAATTATAACCAACCCAATTAATCAACAATCTCCCCCTTCGGCATTAATGGCAACACTCTGATGCAATACTGAATTCATATCAGTCATGCTCCCCCTGTGACCATCGCTCCCCCTGGAACCATGCCTCTGTTCTCTTTCTCCAAGAATTTAACTCTCTATCCTACATCTGATAAATCTTTCTCCCTTTGTCATCAACGACAAAGGTATCTTTCCATTGGGGATGCTCCCCATGACTGAAATCTTCCTGAAATTGATCTATGAACCTGAATTGTCCTCTTTATGGTGGTTCCTCGTGTAAATCTAAGACATATAAGATAAGCATTCAAAAGCATTCATTTTGGAGTAGAAATTACTCCGAGTCTCTAGAAAATATACTCAAAGGCTTCCCTTGGAAGCGGTTTTGTAAAGATGTCTGCCACTTGTTCTTTTTTTCCCACATATTCAACTCCGATGTTCTTCTCTGCAACCTGTTCCCGTACAAAGTGATACTTGATTGGAATGTGCTTCATCTTGGAGTGCATCACCGGGTTCTTTGAGATATTGATGGCACTTGTATTATCACAATAGATTGGAATGGGTTCATCATACTCAACCTGTATATCTATCAAAGTTTGTTTCATCCATAGAACTAGTGTACAACATTATGCCACTGCAATATACTCTACTTTGGTTGTAGATAAAGATATTAATGATTGTTTCTTGCTTAGCCAAGATACTAAACCCTCACCCAAGTAGAACGATGCTCCACTAGTGCTTCATCGGTCATCAATGCAACCTGCCCAATCTGCACCTGTGTAGGCAATAAGTGATAGATTTTTTCCTTTTGGATACCATAATCCAAACTCTTCTTTTCCTTTGAGATATCTGAAAATCCTCTTCACTGCTAAGACATGTGATTCGTTTGGTGCTGCTTGAAATCGTGCCACCTGTCCAAATACTTCCATTACATATGGTCTGGATGTTGTCACATATAGTAAGCTATCAATCATTGACCCGTATTTCCTTTGGCCTGTAGACTTTGAATCATCATCTTTGCTCAACTTGCAACTGGTTTGCAATCTTCCATTCCGAACCTCTTTAGCATTTCTCTGATATACTTAGTTTGAGAAATAAAAATTCCTTTGTTTCTTTGACATATTTGAAGACCCAAAAAGAAGGATAGTTCTCTGAGTAATGACATTTCAAATTCATTCCGCATATCCTTTGCAAATTTCTGGCTTAACCTGTTCTCATTACTTCCAAAAATAATATCATCAACATAAACTTCAATTAATAAAATACTATCTTGAGTTACCTTGATGTAAAGGTTGATGTCTGCAATTCCGTTTCTGAACCCTCCCTATTGTAGATATTTATCTAGTCTAGAGTACCATGCTCTAGGAGCCTATTTTAGACCATACAAGGCCTTCTTCAATTTACACACATAATCTGTGTTCTCTGAAAACTGAAATCCTTCTATTTGTTCAATGCAGACTTCTTCTCCAAGTTCCCCGTTCAGAAAAGATGATTTCATGTCCATATGATACAATTTAATATTCTTGGAGTAAGCATAAGATAAGAGCAATCAGATTGTTTCTATTCTGGAATTTGGGGCAAAGGTCTCTTCAAAGTCGATTCCTTCAACCTGTGTGTATCCTTTACATACCAATCTAGCTTTGTTCCTTGTAACATGTCCATCTTCATTCAATTTATTTCTAAAAACCCACTTTGTGCCAATCACATTCTTATTCCTTGGTCTTGGAACCAATTCCCAAGTGTCATTCTTCTCTATTTGATCCAATTCTTCATTCATGGCCTTATTCCAGAATTCATCATTGTTGGCCTCTTCAAAACTGTTTGGTTCAATAGTAGATAAGAGTGCTAGGTGCATTTGTTCTAGTGAACAGATTCTTCTTCTAGTCTCATCTCCTGCATCCGTGTTTCCAATAATCTGATCCGAAGGATTATTCTTTTGTATTCGTTTGATAGGTGTCTTTAGAGGCACTTGTTTAATTTGTTATTCTACTTCTGTCTGATCTTCTTCATCTTCCCCTTCGACTTCTTCTTCATCTTTTGCTTTTTCTTCATAAAGTTGTTCCACTGATTCATTTTTTTCTTCCTTTAATTCCCATCCACCTGTTTCATCAATTGTTACATTGATGTTTTCCACAACATTGTTCATCCTCAAATTGTAACACTTGTATGCTTTCCTTGTACTTGAGTAACCAACAAGTACTCATTTTTCCACATGAGAGTCAAAATTTATCATTCTGCCATCTTCTCTTTTGATGTAGCATTTGCTTCCAAATACTTTGAAGTGCTTCACATTTGTTGGTCTTCCTTTCCATAGCTCGTAGGGAGTTTTTTCATTGTTGTTTTTGAGAATTAATTTGTTTTGAATGTGAACTGTTGTATGCACTGCATGTGTCCAAAAAATATCTATCAATTTGGAATCCATTAACATTGTTCAAGCCATTTCATGTACTATCTTGTTCTTTCTTTCAACTCCATTCTGTTGAGGTGTCCTAGCAACGAAGAATTGTATTTTTATTCCATGCTTGCTACAAAAATCCATAAATTCCTTTGAAGTGAACTCTCCTCCATTATCAAATCTCAAACATTTGATTTTTGAATCTATTTCATTTTCAACCATTTCCTTGTAGACCTTGAAGTTTTCAAAAGCTTCTGACTTATTCCTGAGAAAGCAAATTGCAGTCGTTCTTGTATAATCATCAACTAATAACATAAAGTATTTCTCACATTTTAAACCATTTGTTGTAGTTATTCCAACTAGATCAGTATGCACAATTTCCAGTGGTCTTGTCGTTGAATATTCCTTTGGTTTGAACCCGATCTTTGTTTTCTTTCCTCATTGACAATGCTTGCATAAAGTGTTAGTTGGTTTCTTGATTTGGGGCATTTCTCTAACTGCTTCCTTTTTGCTGACTTTGAAAAGGTTATCAAAGTTTATGTGACCCATTCTCTTGTGCCATATCCAACCTTCATCTTTCTTTCCTAGACAACATTTTTCATTTCCAATTTCACTTAATACATATATGTTGCTTGAAATTAAACAAAATACGAATTAACAAAGAAGCACCATTGGATTCAACAACGCACTAATCAAACCCCTCGTTCTATTATCTGCAATCAAATGATGGAGATACCAGTTAAATAATGCCTATTTGGACCTTGACATCCAACCCAACATATATTTGTACTTCACTGGACTAAATCCCTAAGACAACATTGTAAGATCTCACATGAGACTCTCCTCCTCTCCCCACAGTTGATTACCTTACTAGTTAAATAAATTTTATTCACAATTTAAGCAACATAAACTAAAGACAAGTTTTAGAGATACCTCTTAAAACAAAAGCTTAATATATTCAGCGAGAGTGTCCTCAGAACAAAATTTGGATCGAGATAGAGCAAAGGAATGATCAAAGCACTAAGAAGAACGATACCTCCGCAAATGCTTGGCTTCTATATGAATTGTAGAAGCATTCACTGTAGACTTGACAATAAACTTCAAAAAAGCAACATATAGAAGCATTGGAACAAGGAAAATGGATGATTTGGACAATTTCTGACCATGACTTGTAGTTGAGAATAGACCTTTTAGGGTGACGATAGACCAGCAGAGGGAGATATCTTTTGAATTCTCCATCAAAGATATTAGAACTGAATTGATAATATACCGTGCAATTTTCAAGGATACTATTGTTATAGCAAACTTATTTCCAAATCAAAGTAGTACCTATAGAATATAAAGGAAAGGGATGAAACTAAACTAGAGAAATCAGGTGCGTTTTATTCGCGCAGGTATTCCAGTGCATTGCAAGGTGTCCATGAAAATATGATATGAAATACATGGGACTAACTAGCAAGGAGAAGCTTGAAAACTAAACCATGATTAATCCATGCAACAAAATGAAAAATAAAACCATTGGAGATTCAGATGCATTCATTAAGCGCAAAGAAACACCTACAATTGATCAAACAAAACAAACTCCCCTGCAGCGTCATGGCTATGGCAAAATCAGTGTAACAAAGGGCAGAAAGAAGAGCCTGTAAATTGCAAGTATCTTTAACTATGGAGTCTAGAGAAGATGGCGGTAGTAGCATTTAAATAAGGAAGAGGTGCGTATAAATTGTTAAGACGAGGGCATGCAGAAAGGAAATGCAGATGGCCACGCCATGTTTCCGTATTGCGTTGCAGGGCATGAGTGTAGAGAAACGAACCGGCAACCGAGAAAAACAATTAATGAGACTGACGACATCCCGCCGCTACCCTCCTGGCTCCAGAATCTTATGCAAATGTCATGGTAAAAAACTTTAGATTAAACTATGTAATAATGCTTCGGGAATCATACACCCAAATAATGCAAATAGCTCGAAACATAATGTCCCTGCTATGACAGGGACATAATAACGAGCAAACCATACATCATGCAGAAATGCATGAAAGCAAAAAAGGAACAAATTATATTGAAAAGTGCTCGATGGCTTGTATATCCACCTCCATTTCTGAAATTCTGTAAATATCAACAAACATTGTGGACGGTTCCTTCGAAGGACCCACGCACTATACACTATACACAAATGTCACGTCATGATTTAAGTTACCTAAAATCATTATTACATGTTTTTTATACAAACCTTTTTAGACTTGAAGTCATGATATATATATATTTCATATATATTTTTGGAGTTATACATATACACTAATTTTTAACATATATAAGAGTTAGTTGTAATATATATTTTTATATATTTTTTAAATTTTGCTATAAATTTTAATTTTTAACATATATATAATTTTTAGAGTTAGTTGTAATATATATGGTATATATTTATTTTAAATTTTGTGATAAATTTTATACTTTTATAAAAGTTTTAATAATTTATTACATATTTATATTTATATATTTTTTTAAATAGAAAGTTATCATTATCTCAATAATTTATTAAATTTGTATTTATAATTTTTTATGAATAAAAAAATAACTTCATCAACCTATATTTTCATGATACCATTATTTAATATGAGAATATTTATGAGAATGAGTAATAGAAAAAACATATATAATGTTTTCTCTCATATTCCTCCACCCCCACTCTCATATATGAGGGTGGTGGTGGGGAGAATAACAAAGAAAACATTATATATGTTTAATGTTTTCTCTATTATTAACCTCACTCCCACCCTAATATATGAGGGTGGGGCTGGGATGAATAATAGAGAAAACATATATATCATTACTTTGTAAAAAAGTAACTGAAATAAAGTGATTCAATTTCTAATTACACAATATTACTAAATAATAATAAAACCTAAACATTTTCTTAATAGTCTTATTTTGTTTAGAACCCCACATCCATTAAAAGATTCATTAGATACCATCTCAAGTTAAACTTAATAAAAAACAATTTTAAATCACACTCAAATACCAATACCTATAAATTATTATCCACATAAAAAAAATATAATTTGGATGTTACGGAAATTTGGAACTTACATGTATACATTATTAAGTATATCCTCAAAAAGAAATTTGAAATACTATAATTTTATTAATGGGACAATTGAAATACTATAATTTTATTAATGGGACAATTGAGTACAATATTTGTAGTAGAAAGTGAAAGTGCAAAAGGAGTGTCGAGGAATCGAACCAAATAATGATAAGAAACTAGTTCAAAAAAAGAAAATGATAGAAAGTGTAAATAACTATTACAGCCAGCCAACATTTTCTTTGCAAGATTTTGGAGACTCCTAAATTTGCTTCACTAGATGTTGTTAATGAGGTTTGATTTAGAGTAGCATGTGCATTGGAACATAAATTAATGCAAACATCCTATTGTTTGCATTGAGGCACTCAAAACATAAGTTTCTCCTATTTTTCTTCTCCCTTTTAATTATTGTGTTGTACTTACATTTGAATTAGAAACTTAAATGTACTAGGGATCTATGCTTAAACATTATGATTTTCTTATCCATAATCTAAAATGGAATTAGTTAAAACTCTTCATGAAATTTCACATGGATCACAAAAAAATAAACAAGATTGATAAGCTAAAAGGATTAATGAGAGAACATAAGTGATCATTACTATGAAAGATTTCCATTGGGAGTTAATGATGTTGGACATATTGTCATTGATATGTTGTCATTGATGTCAACAGTCATGATAAGTTGTTATGATGGCAACATGAATCAGTCATGAACAGTTATATAGTTGGAATTACTATCAGGATGGCCAATAAGGTCTGTCCATGTGTAATGAAGGGTCAATCATGGAAAGAGAATGCATCAAAGAAGAAAGCTTAATCTCAGGAGTAAAAGTATACTAAATATCGACAGAAGAACATCACCTTAAGGCTGAAGCAATTCATGATTATTGTTGATCACGATAGGGTCAACAATGATCCTATGATCAAAGCTCAAGAGAGATAGCATTGCAGAAATCCCACGGGAGAAAAGCTTACTGAACAAGGGAAACTTTTATAAAAGATCAAGCAATGGGAGCCATTCGTCCAGAATTCGGATGCAAACCTGACCATTGGATCATAAAGGAAATTTGCGTAAAAAAGGAAAAGAATCTTGTCCGTTGATATAGATTTCGGGACAAATCGGGATCGTCAGATCGAGGGGAAGTTAGAAGAATTAGGTATCAATTGACAGATCTAAAGCAAGAGCTTCGGAATATATCTTAGCCATTGTATTAAAGCTGAGTAGAAAAACAGTCAACCCTGACGCTGACTACTCCAGAGAAAAGAAGCCCAGAATGAGTAAGATTACCCAAAGGTCGAAGTCCCAAAGTGGACATGAGTCGTTCGATCTGAGGAACACTTCGAGAAGTATATCGACCATTGGATCAAGTTTAGTGGAAAGACAGAGTAATCCACAAAGTGTCCTGAAGTAGATGCAAGTCGTCTAATCTAAGGAACACTTTAGTTAATATCTCGACCATCAGATCAGGAGACAATCAACTTTGTCGCTGACCAACTCCAGTGGAAATTGGAAACATCAATCACCTGGACCTCTAAACCCCCGAAGTCCCAAAGTCCCGAAGTAAATAGTGGTCGTCCATATCAAGCTTTGATTAAGTCATAGTCGTTGATCAAGTACAATGGAAAGATAGAGTAAGCATAAATCATGAAGAAATGTTAACCGTTGATCTACTTCGGGACTATTCTCAACTGATGATAAAGCATAGTGGAAGGATAGCGTAAATGGAGGTGTTAACCGACAGTAAGCGGTCACCACCGCTTTATGACTTATTCGGTAGGTAATCACTCTGGAGGAATTGCTACTCCAGAGTCTAGGAGCCACGAATAGCTGAAGTTCCATAATAAAAGAGAATCATTAATATCAACTCTTGATTAAGTCATGATCGTTGATTGTGATTAAATCCTCTAGATAAGTAAGGATCATCCAACAACAGGAGATTAAAGATGGAACGTCTGATCTACTAGTGAATGTCGTATACGCACTTTGGCGAAATCTGGTTCGGGAGGTTTGGAAGGTTGCAAAGGCCTGAATTCTTGAAGGACGAAGCACCCGAGGACTTGGTTCCAACCCTCGGTCATGGGTTACAAACATATAAGCCATAAGGTGTTGGGTACATCACTTAGTTAATAAGCGATGTACCCTATCTCTTGAGAAATAATATCAATGTGCATGTCAGTCATTCCAAACGCTTGTACTTTCCTGACTGGGATTTTAAGATGCTTGAGAGTGAGGATTTGGAGATGAGATTGGGAGGAGGAAGAGAAGGAGAAATTCAAGGGGAAGATGAAGAGAAGGCGAGGAGACTGACCAAAGTTGGATTGTGGTGCATTCAATACAACTCAAGAGATCGTCCTTGTATGAGAAGAGTTGTTTAAATGTTAGAAGGAAATGGGGAAGATGTGAGCAATCCTCCATTTCCTTTCAATTCTTCAGATGCACCTCAAAACCCTCCACCATCTTCCATGGAAAGATCTTGTTCAATGTAGATAGCAGATTAGATTTTATTGTAGTAACAGTCCATACTTCTTGCTAACCATTAATTCCTGACCATTTGGCTCGGAAATGGAATGTATTCATAGACTTGTGTGGCAAATGTATGCATGATAATGTATCTCCGATATTATTTTGCGAGGCCTGAGAAATGAATATACACCTTCCAACATTTAGGTTGTATTGTTAAAGTACTTTAACATTTTCTAAATGGTTGAATTTATTATTTTTTATAATTAAATAATATTTTTATAAATAATTTTTCTTATAAAATAAATAAAATATTTAATTTTTTTATAATTTAATATAGATATATATAATTAAACTACCATACCCGAAAGTGGGGAAGAGAACCCCCAATAAAGAATAAAGGGAAGAGGAGTTGTTTGCACTATCATTAATCACCCTTTTTAAAGTCAATATATGCAATATTGGAATTTGGTGACAACAAATTCCCAAAAATGGATTTTAGATCCTACTATTCAGCATTGGTTTTAACTAAATTAGACCAAGGATAGGAACAAATTCAATAGTCAGTTTCTTATGTAACTTTTTGTAAACTTCTATAAATTGATGTATGCCCGTAGAGGCTGAGAGAGATGTATGAGTGAAGCTGTTGTAATCTCCACGATATGAATAATAAGACAACTAATACCTCTGCTTGGTGGACGTAGCCCAACATTTGGGTGAACCACGTGAAATCTCTGTGTTTTTAATCTGCGTTATTGTTGATTGTCATATGTGAATTGTGTTTTCCGCATTTGTAATTCTAACGATTGGTATCAGAGCGAAGGTGAATTGAGTAGGTGTCGCATGTGGGAATTGAGTAGCATGTCATCGACACTCCCTAGGCAGTGTTAGAGGCGCATCGACGCTCTCACACTTGTGAAATTCCAATTTTCGTAAAATCCACGCACCCGGTTTCTGCACCACAGAGCGCCAGCACTCCCCCATCCATAGTGAAGGAGTGTTGATCTAAAACTAGCGCTCCCTTTCAATACTCCCAGGAGCGTTGATGTCAAACTGACACTCCCTTTCAATACTCCCATGAGCATCGATCTTCCTTCAAGGAAACATTTGCATGGTTTGAAAAATTAAAGGTATGAAGTTTTACAATATTTGGTATTAAATATTGTATGCATAAAACAAAAGGGTGGAGGAATTAAAGGTCTTTTTCAAAAATGGATTTTCTTTTTTAAAGCGTGAACAATTCAAATGGGTGGATGATTAAAAAGGTGAATCTTTTTTTTTAATAAAGGGTGAGGTTAGTAAAAAGGATTTTTATTGAACTTTTTTATTAAACCTTTTGGGGTTTATACCATTGTTCCTCCACATTTTAAAGGGCTTGGTTTTATAAGCAATGGTTTTGGAATTTTTTCTTCTGATAATGTCTAAAACTCAGAGTGCTAAGTTTGAAATCGAGAAGTTCAATGGAAAAAACAATTTCAAGATCTGGAAGGTTAAGATGCATGATTTGCTCATGCAACAAGGTGTGGTGAAGGTGATTTTGGGAAAAGAAAAGCAACCCGCGACCACAACAGATGAAGACTGGGATGAGATCGATGCGAGAGCACTGAGTGCCATATGCCTGTGTTTGGTCGATGATGTTATGTTCAACATTGTTGCGGAGAAGACAACAGTCGGTTTGTGGACGAAACTGGAAAGCATGTATATGACGAAATCCTTGACGAACAGGATCTTCCTGAAAAAACAATTGTACACTTTGCACATGAAGGAAGGTATGAAAATAACTGATCATTTAAATACTTTTAATACTCTTTTAGTCTAGTTGACTAGCATGGGAGTAAAATTTGAATCTGAAGATAAGGTGATTATATTATTATGTTCTTTTCCTGAGTCATGGAATCACTTTGTTACCTCTATTAGTTCCATTTCAACAGAAAGTATTGAGTTTGACATTATTGTTGGAGCTTTACTGTCTGAGGAAACAAGGAAGAAATCCAATCTAGAAACCTCTAAATCTAAGGCGATGATGGTCAGAGGCAGACCTAAAGAAAGAGGATAGGGTCAGAGGGATTTCTCTCGGTCAAAGTCGAAGGGTAAAAAGAGAAAGCTTAAGTGCTAGTTTTGTGGCAAATCGGGACACCTAAAGAAGGATTGTTGGAAGCGACAACAAACCTCTAAAGACGACCCTCCAAAATAAATGAAGGAAGCGAATGCAGCTGAAACAGGTTCAACAATAGGTTCGGGTATGACTAATGAATTTTTATCAATTAGTATTGGTTCATGTCATGATCAACAATGTTTATTAGATTTTGGTGCTTCAAATCACATGTGTCTTCATAGACACTGGTTTGTTACTTACCAGTCTATAGATGATGGAATAGTTTACATGGGAAATGATATCTCGTGTAAAGTTGTGGGAATTGGTAGCATTTGAATTAAGATGTTCGATGGAACTGTTAAAATACTAACTGATGTGAGACATGTTATTGAGCTTAGGAAGAACCTAATTTCTTTGGGAGTCTTAGACATTGGAGGATATAAGAGTATTGTTCAAGGTGGAGTTATGAAGGTCTACAAAGGAATCCTACTGGTTATGAAAGTGAAGAAGGTTGGTAACTTGTTTCTGTTAGAAGGAAGAACTGAGTCAGATCATGTGACAGTTGTATCCGAGAATGACATTGATTATGTTCGACTATGGCATTAACGGTTGGGACATATGATCGAAAGAGGATTGAAGGTATTATCTAATCGCAAGTTGCTTCCTAGTCTAAAGTCTTTAAAGTTAGATTTATACAAGCACTGTATTTATGGAAAACAGAATAGGCAAAGATTTAAAATCGGAAAAAACACCAGTGAAAGAATCCTTGACTATATCCATTCTAATGTTTGGGGGCCATCCCCTATTGTTTCATATGGAGGATCATCATATTTCGTTACTTTTATAGATGATTTCTCTAGGAAGGTTTGGATCTATATGTTGAAAGGAAAGGCTGATGTGTTTACTGTTTTCAAGCAGTTTAGAGCTTTAGTGGAAAAGAGTACTGGTAGGTCCATTAAATGTTTAAGAACTGATAATGGTGGTGAATTTATGTTAATGGAATTTGAGAACTATCGCAAGGAGTTTGGGATTGATAGGAATAAAACCACTAACTATACTCCTCAACAGAATAGAATTGTTGAACGCATGAACAAGAATCTTCTAGAAAGAGCAAGGAGTATGCTAAGTAATGCCAACTTGCAGCAGGAACTGTGGGCATAAGCAATAACTACAACTTGTTATCTAGTGAATCGATCACCATCAACAACAATAGAGTGCAAGATTCCTAAATAGGTATGGAAAGGTCACCCTTGTAATTATTCTAATATTAAAGTTTCTGGTTGTGACACGTATGCTCTAATTCCGAAACATCAATGCTCTAAATTAGATCCAAAATAAAAAAGGCTTATCTTTGTTGGATATTGATGTAGGAGCATCGTCAGCAAGTACATGTGGCACAACAAATTAGTGCCTGAGGACCAATTCGGAACCTCGAACACGAGACGATACTGCAGATCTTTGGCAGCTGATAGAAACAGAAAAAGGAAAGATCACGCGCATAGACAAAAATGAGCACGCGTGACCTAGGAGTTTAACCCTGGTCTCGATGTAACCACAATTAGGTAACAGTTAGCTTGTTTCTTTTGTATAAAGAGAGGTTTTGTATGCCCTAAAGAGGGTTACAAGAATTATAAGCAAGTAGGAATTTTTGAATAGTAGTTGTTGTTCTGATTTTAGTCGTAACCATTTTCTTGATTTTGAATGAAGATAACAGAGGAAAATTCATCCAATGTATGGTGTGAATATTGTTTACATTTTCCCTGTTGTTGTCGTTAATCTTTTCAAGAATGAATGAATCTTGCTACAAGTGTCTGTAGCTTTGAAATGATTGCATAAAATTCAAAAATTGCTTTTCTTCGTGAGGCGGTGTGCACACAATCCGCAAGGAGTGCATTGAAAGGGTCTGTTTTGACTTGTAAAGCTCAGGAGAAATAGCGTAAGATTTCCTTTGCAAGGACTATAAGGTGACTGCTGCAAGTAGTGCACAGTTGTCTGCAAGAATCCAGATCATGCATAAGAATATGCTACAAGGAGTGCACAGATCCAGAATTCAGTCTGCAAGGAGTGCGTCGACAGAGTCTGTCTTGATTCGTAAGCTCAGGAGGAACAGTGTAAGGCTTCTCTGCAGAAAGTGTAAAGCGATTGCCACGAGTTGTGCACAGTCATCGCAAGAACTCAAATCTTGGGTAAATATCAGTTGCAAAGAGTGCACAAGCATGGAATTCGAAGAGAACCGAAGCAAATCTGTAAAGAAGTCGAAGGACGAGAACAGAGGAATGCCAGGAGGGTGCAAAAAAATTCTTTTCAAGAATATTTGGATATGAGGTTGACGAATTTCCCAGAAAAGTAAGAAGTGCTTGGGAGATCGAAATCTTTGAGGGGATCAAGCTCAAGAGGGGTAGAATTTCCCAAGAAGTGTGAACGAGATCCAAGAAACGGACTCGCAGGAACGATAAAGGTCAAAGACTTTAAATCTTTCGAAAATCTTCTAAGTTAGAAGAAAATGTAAGCTCAAGGGAAAAGATTTGGACTATCTGACCAATGTCCAGACAATGAGGATTGAGCGCAAAGGAAACGATCTCAGTCGCTGATCGTTTTGAAATCATTCATTGTCAAGGAGGACACAGGGCAAGAGATCAACATTTCCCTGACTCATGACTCAAAGAAGTCAAAGGCAGAGTTACAAGAACTCGTGAATCACGAAATCATGATTTGATCACAGCCGTTGATTGAAGGAGGGAGATGAACCGTAGATCTAGTCTTGTCAAGAGTTCGTAACTAAAGAATTCAAAGGTAAGGGTTCTGAGAAATCGCAAATCATGAAATCACAATTTGAT
This sequence comes from Picea glauca, assembly GCA_000966675.3. Taxonomy (NCBI): domain Eukaryota; kingdom Viridiplantae; phylum Streptophyta; class Pinopsida; order Pinales; family Pinaceae; genus Picea; species Picea glauca. The sequence continues at coordinate 33,572 of JZKD02S0495177.1, forward strand.
CAGAACTGTCGGATCGAGGAGAGATCTGGACCATTGATTGTTCAGGGAGACGATTCGTGAAGTGCGAATTCGCGAAACGCGAAATTGAGAAGTGCTCGAAATATTTGCCCACGGTCATAGTGAAGGTTCACATCGGTGAAGGAGAATCGAGGGGATAGCATGCGCTAGGCTCCTGTCAGGATTTCAGAAGTCGAGAGAGCCAGAGTGAATCGCATGCAAAGTCCCGATACGCGAAGTCATGACGCGCCTTTTGATTAGGCGACTAGTCACAACCTTAGTCACATAAAGGGAGGGGGCTTAACTAGGAGAGCTAGCATCTAAATACGCTGAATCTTAAAGGCGTTAAGGAGAAATCCACGGGTTCCATATAACCTACACTTTAAGGGAAAGAGGGTATGTTAAGTGGATTTGAGGTTCTTGAGGGCTAAAGAGTCAATCAGACTCAGTTTATTGATCAATCCTAGACTGGGAGGTCACGCAGTCCGTTGGGGAGAAGGGGGGTCTACATCAAGTGGTATCAGAGCTCAGATTTTTAATTTCTGTAGTAGAGGGTAGATAAAGAGAATACTCTGATACCATCAAGTGGTATCAGAGCTGAAATTTTCGTCTGTAGATTTCAGGTGAAAGAGAAAGAGGAAAAAAGATAAAGGAGATAGTCTCATACCATCAAGAGGCATCAAAGTGGATTTCGTTTGCAGATTTCAGGCGAAGGAGATAGAAAAGACAGTGTGACTACGACAAGTAGTATCAAGAACTAGATTATGTTTGAAGATTGTAGGCAAAGGTGGAAAGTAAAATAGTGATAATCTGATGACATCAAATGGTATCAGAAGAAGAAGTTCACTTGTGGACAACAGGTGAAGGAATACATAATACTAATACTCTCTAAATATGGTTGCATGGTGTGCAACAAATGGTAGATAACCAGGAGGGATGAAGATAGAAAAGATGGCTACTAAAGGCCATGAGCATGGTCAAAGAGGAGATCTCCATAAGAAAAGTAAAGCAGAAATTGATGAACAACTCGCTAAGATAAGAGTGAGAATGGAACAACTGACATTGAAGATACAGTAGGAGAAAAAGACATGTTGGTCATACGAATGGCCTTTGAAGAGGAAAGAAAAATGGCCTGTCCAAATGTTGTTGGCCAGAAAAAAACAACAAGAGTTGAGGAAGTGGCTGAGGTATGCTGAAAACCACAGTGACACAGAGGATGAGTTGGTTTGCATATGTGAGCCAGAAGTCAGAGAAACCCTCAGTGATGAGGAAGGGAGATCATTTATAGGTCTCATAAACTGCCAGGAGGGTAGAAGTGAACTTTCAAGTTGCCAGGTGGGCAATGGAAGGAGATCAGTGGATGATCTCATAGAATACCAGGAGGGTAGTGATGGAAGTTCAAGTTGCCAGGTGGGCAATGAAGGGGGGCCATTGGATATTATAGACTACCAGGTGGGCAGAGGAGGAATCCCAGAGTGCCAGGTGGGAAAGGAAGAAGAGATGAACTTAGCTGAGAGTTCATATCAGCAAGGAGTGCTGATAGATGAAGATTCATGTGGGTTTGCAGATCATGTAAATGAAGACGATGAGAATTAAAATACTCCCATCACAGCAAAGGAGGATCAGAGGTGTGTTCTGATCGTTGGGGGAATTCAAATATTCCTTCCAAATAGTCCAGCAAAGACTAATACAAGAGTTGCACGGGAGGAGGTAGTGCAACAAGAATCTGAGAAGGAGGCCATGGGGCCTAATGCTTTTAAATCTAGTTGTATTTTTGATGCAGGTGTAGCAGAAGAAAGGCATCCAGCAAGGACTATCAAAGATGAGGAAAAGGAGAAGATACTAATGTCTACACCAACAGAAAAAGAGGAGAATTCAAATGAATTGCTCACTCAATGGGAGCGAGAGCTAAAGATGCTGGGGGATTGGTTGAACTATCCAAACCCAGGGGATGGCTTCCAAGAGACAGTCATGCAGATTTTAGGAGGAGAACATTCAATAGAATTTCTCAAAATTTTCAACCAGGAAGCTGAAAGGGAGATAACTGCGGCATTGGAGCCTGCAGCAGAAGAGGAGGCAAACAATATAGATTTTGTTGAGTTGTATGAGAAATTGGAATCCCTGGAGAGGAGGATAGATATGTAGACTAGGCATATCCAACAGATCAAATTGGAAACAGGTAGAGGAGTATACCAACCTGGGGAGAAGTTGGAAGAAGTTGGAGTTGAACCAACACAAGAGGAGATGACAGAAGCCAATCTGTCAGAGGAAGAAGATGAGCAGCAGCTCAGTGATGAGACTGTAGAACTGGAGTCTATAGAAGGATGGAAAGCTAAGTCTACAAGAGATGAAGGCATCAAGGGAGATCAGATTGAACTAACCATTGACAAGGAAGAAGTGTAGCAAAGCAGTCTACAAAACAAGGACCAGCCAATTGAGCAGCTGGACGAGATGATCGAAGAAATCAGAAGTTTGATGTTGGTGTTAGCACAAGAACCTGTCAGTAGGAGGAGGTTGAATAGAGGAGAACCTGCCATAGCAGCAGAGAAGAAACAACAACAACAACACAAGAAGCAGCAAGGAAAAGGAGTAGATGAACAACTCCAAGAGAAAGTATGGGACCCTAGAGGATCTCAACAACATAACAGAGGGAGCCATGAGAAAGAGCTCATGATTTTCCCAGCCATGGGGTATACGATTCAAGAGGGATTGTTGTTAAAGGGTAATCAATTGTTGAAGGGATGGATTTTGTGTTGGGACTACCAAGAACGCAAAGAGGTTGGGATCCCATATTTGTGGTGGTGGATAGATTTTCAAATATGACACACTTTATCCCATGCCAAAAGACCAGTGATGCAAAACATGCTGCAAATATGTTCTTTAAGGAAGTTGTGAGAATTCACGACCTACCCAAAAGCATTGTCTCGGACAGAGACACAAAAATTATTGGTCATTTTTGGAGAACACGGTGGAAGAATTTGGGGACAAATTTGTCCTTTAGCTCAACTTATCACCCTCAGACAAATGGACAGACTGAGGTGGTAAAGAGAAGTTTGGGAAACTTATTGAGGAAGTTTGATGCAAAATCCTATGAGATCGAGCTTCCAGATGATGTGGGCATATCGCCCATATTCAACATTTCAGACCTATATCCTTACGGGAAGGATGACTCAGAGGGATCAACAGAGCAAGAGAAGATTCAGTGGGAGAAACAAATGCCTATAGCAGAAAAACAACAGATGAAAAAGGTCATTGATCAAAGGATTGGTAAGAAGACCAAGAGGAAGACCTATTTTGAATATCTGGTCAAGTGGAAGGGACACCCAATAGAAGATGCCAGTTGGGAGAGTGAAGTTGATATCCAGAAGCATGGAAATTCGATGCAGGAGCTCATGAACAGAGTCCATGAAATTTTGCCCGAGGGAGTATGATGCAGGAGCATCATCAGCAAGTACACGTGGCAGGACAACTCAATGTCTGAGGACCAATTCAGAACCTCGAACACGATATGGTACTACAAATATTTAGCAGCTGATAGAAACAAAAAAAGGAAAGATCACACGCGTAGACAAAAATGAGCACGCGTGACCTGAGAATTTAACCCTAGTCTCGATGTAACCGCAATTAGGTAGCAGTTATTTTGTTTCTTTTGTATAAAGAGAGGTTTTGTATGCCCTAAAGAGGGTTATGAGAATTATGAGCAAGTAGGAATTTGTGAACAGTAGTTGTTGCTCTGATTTTAGCCGTAACCATTTTCTTGATTTTGAATGAAGATAATAGAGGAAAATTCATCCAATCTATGGTGTGAATATTGTTTACAATTTCCCTGTTGTTGTCATTAATCTTTTCAAGAATGACTAAATCTTGCTACGAGTGTATGTAGCTTTGAAATGCTTGCATAAAATTTAAAAATGGCTTTTTTTCGTGAGTCGATGCAAGGTATGCACACAGTCCACAAGGAGTGCGTTAACAGGGTCTGTTTCAACTCGTAAATCTCAGGAGAAACAACGAAAGATTTCCTTTGAAAGGAGTGCAAGATGACTACTTCAAGTAGTGCACAGTCGTCTACAAGAATCCATATCTTGCGTAAGAATATGCTACAAGGAGTGCACAGATCCAGAAATCAGTCTGCAAGGAGTACGTCGACAGAGTCTGTCTCAATTCGTAAGCTCAAGAGGAACAATGTAAGGTTTCTCTGTAGGAAGTGTAAAGCGACTGTCATGAGGTGTGAACAGTTGTCACAATAACTCAAATATTGGGTAAAGATGTGTTGCAAAGAGTGCACAGGTCTGGAATTAGACGAGAACCGAAGCGACTTCATAAAGAAGTCGAAGGACGAGAACAGAGGAACGCCAGGAGGACGAGAAAGAATTATTTTCAAGAATCTTTGGATCTGAGGTTGACGAATTTCCTAGAAAAGAAAGAAGTTCTTGGGAGATAGAAATATTTGAGGAGATCAAGCTCAGGAGGGGTAGCATTTCCCAAGAAGTGCGAACGAGATCTAAGAAATGGACTTGCAGGAAGGATAAAGGTCGAAGCCTTTAAATCTTTCGAAAATCTTCTAAGTTAGAAGAAAGCGTAAGCTCAAGGGAAAATATATGGACCGTCCGACCAACGTCCAGACAATGAGGAGTGAGCACAAAGGAAAAGCTCTCAGTCGTTGATCATTTCGAAATCATCTGTTGTCAAGGAGTACACGGGGCGAGAGATCATCATTTCACTAACTCGTGACTCAAATAAGTCAAAGGCGGAGTTACAAGAACTCGTGAATCATGAAATCACGATTTGATCACAGTAGTTGATCGAAGGAGGGAGTTGACCCATATATCTGGTCTTGTCGAGAGTTTGTAACTCGGGAAATCAGAGGTAAGAGTTTTGAGAACTCACGAATCGCGAAATCGTGATTTGATCTTAATCGTCGGATTGAGGAGAGATCTAGACCATTGATTGTTTAGGGAGATGATTCGTGAAGTGCAAACTCACAAAACGTGAAATCATGAAGCGCTCGAAAGATTGGCCCATGGTCATAATGAAGGGTCACATCGGTAAAGGAGAATCGTGGGGCTAGCATGCCCTAGGCTCCTATCAAGATTTTGGAAGTCGGGAGAGTTGGAGTGACTCGCATGCAAAGGCCCGATAGGTGAAGTCAAAATGTGCCTTTTGATTAGGCGACTGGTCACAAACTTAGTCACATAAAGGGAGGGGGCTTAAACAGGAGAGCTAGTGTCTAAATACGCTGAAGCTTAAAGGCATTAAGGAGAAAGTCATTGGTTCCTTATAACCTGCACTTTAAGGGAAAGAGGGCATGTTAAGTGGATTTGAGGTTCTTGAGGGCCAAAGAGTCAATCGGATTCAGTTTCTTGATCGATCCTAGACCGAGAGATTGCACAGTCCTTAGGGGAGAAGGGGGGTATGCATCAGATATGGTGATGGTATTAAGGGGTACAGGTTGTGGGATCCTACTACCCACAAGATCACCATTAACATAGATGTAATATTTGATGATTCATCTTTCATAAAATCAGATGTAGATGTTCAAATGAAACAGGAAGAAGTACCTAAGTATCAACATATTCGGTTTGAAATCAGTTCAAATACTTATGAAAGTGAACATGAACAAGTTTCTGAAGATCGTCATGAAGAGTTTCCTGCAGAGGAAGACATCGTTGATGATAACAATCAAAAAAATGTGGATGAGCCACAAACTTCCCTAAGGAGGTGTACACAGGTCGGAAATCCTCCAAGAAGGTATGATGATTTTGTTTCATCAGTTTCTTTAAGTACTAATCATGATGAACCTTTGTGCTATTAGGAAGCTGTGAAGGGTTCTAACAGTGATAAATGGAAAGAAGCAATGAAGGATGAAATGAAGACATTAGAAAGGAATGCCACATGGGACCTGGTAGAACTTCCAAGAGACGTTGCAAGTGGGTCTACAAGATATAGAAGGGTGTTGATGATAAGATGGAAAGGTACAAAGCAAGGCTGGTTGTGAAAGGATATTCTCATAGAGAAGGTATTGACTTTCATGAGATTTTTTCACCAGTTGTTAAGTCTGTTTCAATTCGAATCGTGTTAGCATTAGTTGCATTACTTGATTTAGAGTTGGAGAAGCTAGATGTTAAAATTTCCTTCTTACATGGAGATTGGGATGAGGAAATTTACATGGAACAACCTAAAGGCTTTGTTCAGAATCGCAACAAGAAATTTGTTTGCAGGCTCAAGAAATCATTTTATGGTCTAAGGAAGTCGCCTAGACAATGGTACAATAAATTTGACTCTTTCATGGTGAGATAGAATTATACAAGGAGTGTGTATGATCATTGTGTCTACTTTAAGAAATTGAATAATGGAATATTCATTATCTTAGTATTGTATGTTGACGATATGCTTTTAGCAAGAAAAAGAATAACTAAGATCAACAGGTTAAAGGCTCAGATGGCTAGGACGTTCGATATGAAAGATCTAAGAGAAACAAGGTGGATTTTGGGCATGGAGATATTCAGAGATAGGAGTAATGGTAAGCTTTGGTTGTCACAATAGAATTATTTTGAGAAGATACTTTTGAGGTTTGGTATGAATGATGTGAAACCAATTTCAATCCCTTTGGCTTCCCATTTGAATCTTTCTTCAAGTTTATGTCCTAGTACAAAAGAAGAAAATGAATATATGTCTCGAATACCATATGCTAATGCAATAGGAAGTCTAATGTATACGATGGTTAGTACAAGGCCAGACATTTCACATGCAGTTGGGGTTATCAGCAGGTATATGGAAAATCCAGGTAAAGAGCATTGGGCAGAAGTGAAATGGGTGCTTCGGTATTTGAGTGGCTGCTTCGGTATTTGAGTGGCACAAGTGATTACTGTATCACTTATAACAATGGTTGTGAATTAGTCTGTGGATATGTTGATTCTGATTGTGCAGGTGATTTGGACAAGAGAAGCTCGAATTTAGGGTATGTATTTACTCTTGCAGGTGGAACTATTAGTTGGATGTCAAAGCTACAAAACATTGTTGCTTTATCCACTACAAAAGCATAATACATAGCTGCGTCACATGATTGCAAAGAGGAAGCTTGGTTGAAAGGTTTGTTTGGTGAGTTTGGAAGGATGTAGCACAAAGTAAAGTTACTTTTTGATAGTCAAAGTGATATTCACTTGGCTAAGAATCCATCCTACCACAATAAAACAAAACATATACCTATCAAGTACCATTCTGTAAGACAGGTCATCAATGAACGTGGAGTCTCTCTTGAGAAAGTGCAGACAAAAGACAACTACGCAGACATGTTCACAAAACCAGTACTTTTAGAGAAGCTACGATGGTGCTTGGCTTCTCTTGGCTTGCAGAAAAGGTGATGAGCAAAAGGAAGGAGCAAGGTATTAGATTAATTGTAATCAAGGTGGATATTGTTGGAATTTGGTGACAACGAATTCCCAAGAATGGATTTTAGATCCTACTATTCAACTTTGGTTATAACTATATTAGACCAAGGATATGAACGCATTCAATAGTCAGTTTCTTATGTAACTGTGTGTAAACTTCTATAAATTGATGTATGCACATAGAGGCTGAGAGAGATGTATGAGTTAAGCTATTGTAATCTCCATGATCTGAATAATAATACAATCGATACCTCTGCTTGGAGGACGTAGGACAACGTTTGGGTGAACCACGTGAAATCTCTGTGTTTTTAATCTGTGTGATTGTTGATTGTCATATGTGAATTGTGTTTTCCGCATTTGCAATTCTAACATGCAATTGAATATTGCACTACAAGTTCTGACAGGTTAAGAAGATCATAAGTTGGTTGAAATATCATTAATCATCCTTTTAAAAGTCAATATATGCAATTGAAGATTGCACTACAAGTTTTGACAGGTTAAGATGATCATATGTTGGTTGCACTATCATTAATCACCCTTTTTAAAGTATTGACCAGGCATGTAGTCTCAATATATCATCCACTACTAATGGTTTGTCATCTACAAACAATTCTATATACCTAAACTTTAGAATGATTTTAACAATCATCAACTATTTCCCCTTATAACTAAGCAAATCACCTAATGGTAGTCTTAACTTGTCTTAATTGTGCTTTAGGAACACCATTAGAAATAAAAGCAACGTCCCCACATTTAAATAGCTACTTTGGAAAACTAACTATTCCTCGTGTATCAACCAAACATTATCAATAAATTCATTTAAGGTATTGTAATTTATAACCAATGATAGGTTGACAATAAGAAGAACATTTAAAAATGAAACAAACCTTGCACTCATGCAGATTTAAATCAAATGCATCTTGAAGTATTTACTGCCGATTAGGTAGATGTTGTATAACATCTTGGGTATCAAGGACAATGACTTCTAGGTGTCCCTTACTAACAACCAATCACCTTATATTTTAAATTTTGTCTTTATCATGTCATTCAACAAGTTAAACTTTGAAAATGTGAAGATTTCCTTGTAAATAAGGGATGCTAACCACACGTCATAAAAAGCATAATTAAAACCATTTTTGTGCATTATAAGGGAAGGCAAATATGAGTTAAAAATAGTCTCAATAATTCAAAAGGAAACATAAAAAAAAATCATGCCTCAACATTGAGCTCTAACATCATCAATGTTACTTCATTACTCTCACGTCATGGGTGAAGACTTCTAACATCCTCAACGTTACTTCATTACTAACGTCATGGTTGAAGACTTCGTGCTAGGCAGACCTATTTTATATGGAAAAAGGCCCTGTCTTCTTGCTGGGTTGAGCTCTAACATAATCAATGTTACTTCATTAATTGGAAAGTTATATATATATATATATATATATATATATATATATATATATATATATATATATATATATATATATATATATATAT
>JZKD02S0495177.1:68664-81293 GCA_000966675.3 Picea glauca
ACGCTAGCTAACACTAACCCTGGCAACCAAATTACATACATCTTAATTTAAAAATCTATTGAGTATGAGGACTAAATCCGTTTGCACTTTTTTTTTCCAACGGGAAACTTTTGCAATTATATATTATATAATTTGTTTTCATACCAAAATGTACAATCAGAGACTGAGGAAAATCTTCTGAAAAACTAGATAAAACTTTCTCCTATAGCGGTCTATCGATAGACAAAAGGAGAAAGTTTTGATGGAAAGTGACAAAAAGAGGAAGTTGCTTGATAACTAATGAGAGAGATATCAGAGCATACAAATCAGAAGTGTAAGAGAGAGATATGAAATCAGGAAATAAAAACTCCAACTTTCATATTGAGAAAGTCCTCTGGGGAAGGAGGAGTAAACTGATCTTAGTAAAGAGTTAGTGAGAGGGGGGGACCCTCATAACCATCAATCCATAGGTTATAAGATAGTATACCCTCTTGTCTCTGGAGCATTGTCTTTGAAATTTGATCGACAGATTTGTTGTGCTCGTGATATATATGATTGAAGCTGAGTTTTTTGAAAGTGTGTTGTAGATGTTGAATTATGTCCTTCCAACCTATGATGGAGATTTCTTGAAGATCTCCCTTGTTGCTCAGCCAATCAATAAAAATTTTGGATTCCCCTAGAACTTGGAGGACATCAATGTGGAGTCTAGAGGCCAAGAATACTGTGGCCCAGGCACCCAAAAGCTCTGCCCTAGTGTTGGTGCTCGGGCCACAATTGAAAGTCCATTTATAAAGAGTGTTTGACGAGATTTTGATTATCCCACCTACTCCACTTTGAGTACCATTTGCAAGTGCTTCTCCATCGAACCAAGATGTGGGTGTGTCATCTAAATCAGGGCTCATCTTTATGTGAGGTAGTCTTGGATTTTTAGTGTTTGCTTCCTTCCAAGAGTTAAAAATCCCAAGGGCTTTGTAAGCTGCAGCATTTGTGGATGGAATCACATTTTCAAATAAAGTTTTATTTCTCTCCAACAATATGGTCCAACAAATAAGAGGTGGGAGGTGTAAGTGCTTGCGATCCCTTTGGTCCCAAGTGTCAAAACAGTCTGAAAGCTCATTCCCATCCTAAATGGATTGAAAGTTTAGTGCCAGAGCAATTTTCTCCCATACCTGTCTAGTGAATGAGCACTTTATAAAGATGTGGTCTACAGATTCAGAGTCAGAAAGATAGAGATGGCAATAGTTTGGCCCAGACCATCCCTTCTTTTGTAGAATATCCCAGGTATTTAGTTTATATTCCATCATTAACCAAGTAAAATGTTTAATCTTAGGCGGAATGTGCCAAGACAAAAGATGCTTTCACCATCCACTGACTTATGCGTGCCCATGCGAATTGATAATGGATGCATATAAATTTTGTACAGTGGGATAAACTCTTCGATTGCCCCCCGACCATTGAATTTGATCTGTTGAATTTGTAAGATGGATACCCATTTTTTATAAAGCCGAGCAGAAATTGTTCCATTCACGAGATAGTTCAGAATTGAGGCCAAGTGAAGAACTAGTAATCTTGGAATCCAGCTGGAATTTTGATCTAGAAGTGGCACGAATTTGGTAAAGGTACCATCAATTATTTAGATGAAGTTGAGTAATCAGTTGTGGGGATAATGAGGATATATTATCGATCCCCAGAATGTGGTCACACCCAAGAGCTATTGGATGCCCCAAGCCTGGAAGCTAGCTAAGCCATCGGGTAAGCAAATGTTTGGATTTTGTAATGTTCCTCCAAATAAAAGAGGTCGATTTGGTGGAAGTCGACTCTGAGAAAAGCCAGCTAATGAGAGTCTGATAATAGAGATATTTGTCAAGAATAACAGAGTGCCAAATTCCAGGATAATTCAATACACACCAGAGAGAATTTTCCGCTAGCACTTGACTAAAATGAAGGAGATTTTTTATTCCCCAACCACCCTTATGTTTAGGTTTGGCCAGAGCTTTCCAATTGCAGAGGTGTTGTCATGAATGGTCAGAGCATCCCGACCAGAGAAAGTTGAAGATCAACTTGTGGAGCTTTGTGAGGACTGAGATAGGTATGGAAGCAAGTGCCATCCAATACACAACCTGTCCTTCAAGGAAAACTTTAATGAGAGTGTATCGACCTCCAAGAGAGAGCCACCTCGTGCACCAATGGCCAGTCTTTTTTTCCACTTTGGCAAGAAGCCAGTTCCAGTCTGATGTCTTGTATGAGTCTGATTTTAGATGGTAGCCCAGGTAATTGAGACAAGAGGAAAGAGGAGTAAAAGAGTAGGGAAAGATACCTTTTATCTGGTCCAGAGATTGTTGATGTAAATTTTCAAAGTGGAAAGTGGATTTGTCCCAATTGATTGTCAAAACTGTAGCTTTTCATAAGTTGAGCAAGATCTCTTTAATTTCTATCCATTCCTGAAGTGTGCCATTTGTCATAATAAGGACATCGTCAGTGAAGAGAAGGTGTAAAATTTTGATGGTCCTGGACACCTTTATTCCAGAGATCTTTCCTTCATCTTGGCCCGTTTTGAGGAGCAGGCTCAAGGCTTCCATTGCCAGGATGAATAGAAGAGGTGAGAGGGGAAAACCTTGCCTCATACCTCTACCCATTCGAAAGAAGGAGGATGGTTCTCCATTGACCAAAATGGAAATATTGGCACTGACCACATATCACATAACCCACTTTATCATTGAATGGCTAAAACCAGTCCGAGCTAGGATTAGTCTAAGGAAATCCCAATCAATGCAATCAAACGCTTTTTTGAGATCCAACTTGAGAATAAGAGCCTTGGAGTTTTTTGTTTTGATACTGTGCAATCACTCTTGGGCGGTGCCAATAGCATCTAGAATCTATCGTCCTTTCAAAAACCCCAACTATTCTTTCGAAAGGATACGAGAAAGTAGGCTTGATCCTGGAAGCTATGATTTTGGAAATGAGTTTATAGCAAAGGTTGCAGAGGGAAATAGGCCTATAATATCCAAAGGTAGAAGGAGTAGAAGCTTTTAGTATTAGGGTGAGGAAGGTCGAGTTTAAGGCACCAATCACCTTTCCACTGAGTCTAGTATCCTCCACAAGCTCCAGAAGGTTCGGGCTAACCAAATCGAAAAAATGAAAATAAAATTCTATCGTCCAGCCATCTGGACCTGAACTTTTGTCCTTTGAGAAGGATTTGAGAGAATCTGATATCTCCTGAAGAGTGCAGGGACGGTCTAAATAAAGTGTATCTTCTGGAAAAATTGTATGGGGAAAGAAGCTAGCTACTGAGACAGAAGTCTCCAGATTTGCTGAGGGATTCTGCTCAAAAAAAGGCTTGAAATGGTTGACTGCTGCAATTTTTAAAGATTGTCATTCTTTGTGAAGTGTTCCATCCTCAACAATGATTTCCCAGATTTGTTTTTTTCTTCTACAAGAACTGGAAAATTTATGAATTTTTTTGTTATTGTGATCTCCATGCATAAGCCAGTTTTCTTGGCAGCGTTGTCTCCAAGTGATTTCGTCCATTAGAAGAAGCTTATTTCTCTCCAATTCAAGTCCCTTTAGAAGTTGATAACTATCTGTAGAATTCCCCGCGCTAGCTTCTATATGGATAAGAACCTGAATTTTTGAATCAAGTTCGATTCGTCTTCAAGAATTCTGTTGTCTATAAGTGGAGGCCCACGACTTAATGTGAGCTTTTAGGTGTTTGAGCCTCCATACAAATCAGTGTTGAACACACAGTTCAGAAATGAAAAGCGGATCCTTCCAAACATCAACAACAATGGAATTAAACTCTGCCTCTAGGAGCTAGCCCGAGTTTAATTTAAATGGGTATGCAACCTTGAGAGGAGAAGAATCTAGCTGCAGGATAACCAGAGAATGGTCGGACAGAAAAGGAAAATTAACCCATGAGTGAATCCTGTCTTTTGAAGAGATAAAACGTTCTGATATTAGAAAATGGTCCAACCTCTTTGAAATGGAATTTGGACCCACACGTCCTTTGTGCCAGGTTGGAGTCGGGAATTCTGGTGCATAATCCACCAAATGACGTGCAGTGAAAAGAGTAGTGAAGTAATTTTCCAAAGTGTCAAGTGTAGCAGTGGCCCCCCATACTTCTCCAGCTGATAATGTGAGGTTAAGATCGCCTGTGATTATCAAGTTGTCAATATCAAGAAGGCCCCTAGCTTCAATCTGCTCCCAAAATAATTGTCTATCGAAACATGGAGCATATATGTTGATAAGACTGATCCTGTTATTAGTTATAAGGCAAGTACCAAACTAACATGCCTCCACGGCAAAGAAAAGGATGAAAACCATATTTTTTCAGGATCCCAAGCCACTGCCAAACCCCTAGAAGTACCAAGAGATTTAACTGAGCAGATGTGCCAGTTGGAAAGAAACTGGTTTAGAAAGAGTCTAGCCTTTTTACTGTCCACCAGGGTTTCCTGAAGAAAGATAATGTCCGGAGAAATATGGGAGAGAAATCTTTTGAAAGAGGCATCTTTTAGGTGGCCCCCCACCCCTTTGATGTTGAGGAAGAGAAAGATCATGGATTTTCTCTTACTAGGGCTTTCATGCCTCTAAGCGCCCCAATATTAGTAGTAGTGTTTGATGAAACCACTAAGTGAATAGGTGGATGACCCTCCTTGCGTCGGACACTGCGAGTTTTAATCGGAGAGTGTTCGAAACCATGTCCTCTAGACCATGTGTAGTCTTTACCCAGGGTTGTATTTGTGGTCTCAGCTGGTCCCAGACCAAGATCAAAACCTGGTGACTTGTGTAATGCTGGTCCCCGATAGGTAGGCAAGGGAATGTGAGTTAAAAAATCTTTGTAAGAGGGTAGAAGTGAGTCTAAAACAACACCAAGAGTGTTTTCTCCAGTGTCAGACTCAGTCAGACTCGGAAGGCCAAAATAAATCTCTTGTTCAGAAACCTGGTCACCAATACTCTCTGTCGCCAGAGTGTGGTTGTAAAGTATTGTGTTATTGGTTTCATCTTGGTCCACCGTGGAGGAAATAGCTAGGAGATTAAAAGTAGAGGTGGTCAGGGGACAAGTTGGGGCGATAGGAACTGTAAAAGTTTGAATGCAAGAGGAAACTATGGTAGGAAGAGTGTCGAACGAAATCAAGGTGGTCGGGGGACAGGTTAGGGCGATAGGAAGTGAGGTATTTTGATTGCAAGGGGAATCTATGGTAGGCAGAAAGCTGGTCGGAGTCACACCAATTAGAACTGGAGAAAATGTAGCAGAAAGATCAGCTGAGTGAACATGATTGTGTGGGAAAGTAGAAACCAGACAATGGGTAGACAGTCTATGAAAAGGTTGTGGTAGATTACTGTCCCTTGGAGTGAAGGAAGTTGGTCCCTTGTTTAGAATGGTAGTATTATCTATGAGTTCTAATTCTAAGGAGGAGAGCGAGGAGTAAAGAGTTGGACATATAGTTTTGTCGTAATTTGGAGTAATTAGGTGTCTGGCTTGGCCGTGACCTTAAAAAATGGATTATTATTATTATTATTATATAGCTTTGAGCTTACCAGAAATAGATTCTAGTCCAAGAGAGTTGCCATCATCAGGATAATCTGGAAGATGTAGATGTGTAGGTGCAGTTGGTGAATCCAGCATAGAAGCTAGCTCAAGCATAGTTTCCCATGAAATTTCCTCTTCCATAATGCCAGTGCAAGTCTTTCTCAAGTGACCCGTCTGTCTACAAAGTGTGCATCTGAAAGGGATGCCAACATAATCTAGTTTTTGACAAATGACGTGTCCTCTCCAATCTATATCCAAAGTTTCATGTAGACCCCTTTGTATATCTAGCTTAACTAGAATCCTCGCCAGTTTCTTATCTGTGCCAGAGAGGGTTTTTGAGGCCAAGCTGATGAAGTGTCCTAAAGAGTTTCCAATAGCCATGAGGGATTTTTCATTCTAGAGATATAGTGGTAGTCCAGGGAGGAGTACCCATAGATGTCGATGGCGAAAAAATCCTGAGATGGATTGAAGCTCACTCTCCACCGTTTCAGCATAAGGCTGTTGTCATCCAGGATCCAGAGGTGTTCCAAAATGGTTGTAGTGTCCTCGGCGGATTTAAACTGAAAAAATAGTTAGCCACGCCCAAGATGTGAGAGGTGGGGGACATAACCCAGAATAGGCTTCCATGATTTGAGCATCCAGGTATCTAGGTTCGAGTTGCAGAGATTTCTGTAGGAGATTCTGCCCACAAGATTGCAGAGTGCCTTGGAGACTGTGTCTTCTAGATCAATATCTGAGACAAGAACTAGTTTCTTTTTTTTTTTTTGGATACCCACAGTCTATGAGAAGGTTTTTCGCCCCAGGTAAGTGATTGCGGGTCTTTTGTGCAGGTCCAGAGGGAGATGTAAACTTATGAGGAGTCTGGTGAACTAGTGTACTGTGAGAAACTTGTGTGGGTCCTCAACAGGGAGGAGGATGAGAAGTGCTAATGAAAGGGTCCAGGGTATACTGTGGTAGTCTGCTAGTTGCATGAGGAGAAGAGTATGTGGCTGTAGGTAGATGGTTTTGTTGGAGGGTCGGGGAGAAGGAGACACTAGGGATAGTAGTATAGTGTGTGTGTATGGTGGGTGGAGTAAAGGAGAATGAGGTATGGGGGGTGTGTAAGGGAACTGTAAGACCAGGATTAATGGTCAAGGAAACAGGGAAAGAAGGGGATAATGAAATGGAGGTATGCTTAGAGAGCTCATCCATCGATGTAAAAGGGCCCACACTATTCCAGGGGGTTTCGTCAGTGACACTCATGAGTGCGCTGACTTCCGCCTCCATCAGTGTGGATCTCGTGAAGGAGGATAAGGTTAAAAAATACTAGGAGCTCTAAACAGTGTTGTGGCAGGAGAAAAAACGGTCAAAGGATAAGTCTCCTCAGTGTGGTGTCGGGTAAGGTATGCAGTCCAAGAAGGGATCAAAGTCAGAAAGATAAAACAAAATAGGCATTGGAAATGATGTCCTCACAGGTAAGATGTGGAAGTGCAAAAATAGAGGAGCAATATGTGTCTTGGTAGGGCCGATTCACACAGGGATCTTCCATTGTTGCTAAGAGGTCCATCAATAATGCAGAGCTTGTAGATTGCACCAGTCGCCCAGTCATTTCCAAGTCCATTCTTCCATGTCTGGCATTATTGCAGAGCTCTCGAGCTCATTGCCAAGGCCAAATACGTTTTCACTTGTCTCTAAAGAAGCAATGAAATTATATTATTATTAAAAAGACGGATCCCATGTAAACAAATAATGTGGAAAGTTTGTGTAAACGTTCGTTAATGTGGAAAGTTGTAATAGAAGCATGAAGATTGAGAAAGTCAAAAGGATTACATACAACTGGAAATTTATCACATAAGTTAAAAAGAATAGGTGGAAGTATCCTTGAAAGTAGGAGATTGTTGTGTTCTCCCCCAGGTAAGGCCAAGATATGAAAAGTAAAGTTAGAACATGACTTTCACTTGAAAATATCAGCATTGATGTATGACGGAAAACGTATATTGATAATAGTCAGTCCGACCATAATTATGAATGGACGGATGCGAGAAGACAGTTGGAATTCATCCGTCCAAGAAATGAAAGGAAAACCCGCAACGTTGTTTCCCGTCCAAATAAAATATCACGGAATTACAAACTTAATTGTCTAGAGTCTTAAAAGTCAAGTAGATTCTAATTGGTGCGTGTTGACTGTGCAATTCAGTCAAAAGGAATACATACGAGTGGTAAGTTCTCCCATAAGTGAGAAAACTAAGGTCTGTAGAAGTATCCTTGAAAGTAGGAGATTGTTGTATGGTAAGTTCTCCCATGAGTGAGAAGACTAAGGTCTGTAGTATCCACCAATTCATCCTCGTTGTTTGGATTCCAACTCCTCCTTTCCATCCAAAAAGGGAAACATGATTTTTAGAAAGTATATAGTATAAAACGGTTCAATTATTGATTTCAACGATGATATAAGTACATTGATTTTGTAGTATCCCCCACTACTAAACTCATCAAAAATTTTCTAATATCATCAATTTTAAATGCAATGTATCATGCTGAAAATGCCCATACATTTATCATCATCAATTTAAACATGAATGCAATTTATTAACTCATATTCAGGAGCATATTATCATTGATCAAACTTAGAGTAAGCATACAACAATTAAAGCACATAATAACTTGCAATGCATTGGGGATTTAATAGGGATTTACTAGCATAATGAAATCCAACCAAATATACCTACATGCAACAACATATAAATTCGCCCAAGAGGAGAGTATATGCATAGCAGATAAAACCCCTAATTAAAAACAACATAACAAAGATAAACACTTATCTTTTAAAACGAATGTGGAATTGAATGCATGGGAAGTATGTTCCACCCAACCGTAGATTTTTTTCTCCAAATCTCAGCAACAAATCACCCCTTAAATGGGGCTACATTTCCACAATAGAGGTTGTCTCTACTCATAGCTCAATTCTACCCATAGAAAACTATTTTTTCCTAAAGCTATCCCAATCCTCTATCTCCCTTCCCCTCAATCCGCACAACTCAAGTAATGGGACCCCCCTTCTCTGCATCGCGACCCCTCAGGCCTTCCCACTTCCCTCTAAGGCTTCAACACAGGTTGGCTAGGAATCTCTCTTACTGGGGAATCCACGGATGTCAACTGCAAGGGAAAACTCATAGCAATAAGCTCGTTGTTGTAGGGTAATGTATCACACATAATCTCACTCTATAGGCCTAACAACCTGATTCTTCATGTATTTGCAACTCCAAACAACTACCATACATGCCCACTATGGATGCCTTCAATCTTTTGCACTCTCCTCCCCCTTGTTGTCCCAAAAACTAACTGTAAAAACTCCTCTCCTTTCCCATACGAATTTCCTTCTTTTCCCATACTTGTTTGAATTTCACTATTCCCCAAAAAGATTTACTTGACTGTCACTTCCCCATGCTTTCTTGTACTCAACTCATTCTCTATTCTCTCAATAGGTATGTGAGGTGACTTCACACACCAACCCTTTTATATGTATTTAATGATCGGGGCTTGGAAACACTCAAATAGAAACTAGAAGATTTGTACACAATAATTATTGTAGGAAGGTGGGTTGAGATTCATAAACATGGGTAGTTTCCATTGGACCCCTACCTTAGACCTTCCTCTCTCTTGTTGAAACCTAACCCTCATTACTTTGTGTGTGTCCATATGTAGTCTGTGTTACATTTTATTTTATTATTTTCGATATACAATTTTTACATATTACATATTCACCCTCACCACCATATATCATATTTACATTATCATCACTAAATCACGGATTAAAATCGGGGATTTCAATATAAACTAATGGAATGAGTTAATAAGTGTGGGGATTGAACCTTTTTAGTGAGTTTATTTTTCCTATATAGGTAAAGGTCTATCTAGATCCACATATTTTTTTTAAATTTCAATCATGAGGGTCATCTTAAAATAGATTGTGGTCAAGGAAAAGTCCCCATAGGTAAAATTCCCATTAATTATTAGAGCAAAATTCCTAAGAAATTTGGATAAGAATTTTTGTTGTAAAGAAATTAAGTTTGTCCACTTATTAACTTAATCTTAAAATAGTTTATTACATTTGATTTCAACATTATTACTTGGAAAAAATAGCATGATTTAAAAACTATACAATGTAAACCATCTTAAATGCATCTACTCAAATGGTTTATTTAGTTAGATATGTCAAAAATAAAATATTAAAAATAGTAAATATGTTATTATTTGATATTATAATGTTAATATAGATACATTGAGATGTATAAAATGATGTGGAAAGTGTATCAATGTTTAGTTTTAAAAGCATGATTATAAATGGGTTCAAACCCAAATTACATTACATAAGACACGCTAGGAGACCATGGCCAAGAAGACTAGAAAATAGAAATAATGTTAGGAGCATGCAACTATAAATACAAAAAATAGAATAGTTAGAAATATGAGAAAATATATGATGATGATGATTATCCACTATTTTGGTTTATGGGAACCTGAAAAATATATGGTTAATTGATTTGTTTTAACATTTTGCGTTTATGATAAAAAATATTGCAAAAAAACTTTCCTAACTTTCTTTCATTTTCATGAGTTAACAAGTTATAGATGTGAATATAATTTTGGTGTGGTAGTTTGTTATTGTAACCAGCCTAATTCCATTTTAACATTGAATCTATCAAGTCCCAAAAGGGGCCAAATCCCTTAATGTTTAATTTTAAAAAAAATTACATTAAAAAATTTACACCTTAAAAAAATGGTCCCTATAAATATTTAATAAATATTAAATTAAGATAAATCTAAACTAACAAGTGTAGCAGAGCTGGTATACTACCTCCGAGTTCATTGAAAGATAGTTGTATGTTATATGTTTGTGACAAAGAGCTTGAATTGGTTGTGACCCACCTATATTCAATTGGAGAAAAGTCGAATCTGTGTCATTTGTTGGCCAAATAATCAAATGCAAGACAGAAAATTGTGAATTCGACTACCAACCAAACGAATCTGATATGATAGCGACAAGTGGGGGGAGAGGAACGGAGGGCCCCGAGGTCCATGTCTGTCGTGAAACTGACTGAAATTTGAAGGTAAGAAAAGAAACCCCAGGAGAATTGAACCTGCAACAAGGCCATGTAAAAATATAGAGGAACAAACCTGCTACATTGCTGACAGTCTATCCCATTGACAATGACCTTGGGGGACTTGGAGTGGAGTTCGCAGACCTTGTGGTGGCGATGGTAGTCCTTGGCGGAGGTGAGCTCTGTCTTGCAACCCTCCAGTTGGCACCGGGCACTATATGCGTTCCCTGCATCGTTGACCGCTGCTTCGTGGTAGCCGAAATGCAAAAATAAGACAAAGGGGTTGGACCCATTTTATACTTTTCAATTAATTTGAAACCTCGAAATAAGTGAAGTCTCCAATAACACTATAAAATTATCATCCAATGAAATACAAGAAAACTAAATTTTTTAACATATTAAAAAATAAAATTTTAAGTTTCTTATGTTACACATTAGGTTCTTTACAAATCACATTGATTACCATGAAAGAATAACTTTCATCCACTTGTCTCCAAAGAAGCAATGAAATTATATTGACATTGATGTGTATATGGAAAATGTATGTGAATATTAGTAGCAACCTATTATCCATGGACGGATGCGAGAAGAGAAGACGCGTGGAATTTATTTGTCCCGGAAGGGGAAAAGGAGAACCCACAACGTTGGTGCCCGTCCAAAATAAAATGTCACTGAATTATTGGCGCGTGTTGACCGTGCAGTGTTCTGCACTACAATTCCATGCCGTTTACCTCACGTCCGCTCTCTCCAATTCCATCTCCTTCGTCCTCTCAATGTATTTGCAGAAACCGTTTATTGTCCTCCGCCTCCTCTTTTAACTTGAAATCGCCACTGAAAACTTTTATCTCCTGGAACAAAAGAGCAGTGCATATCATGAGGATATGTGTTTTTACTGTTCGTCTTTGCCTTGTTGTTGCATCTGCTCTCCTCCTCCTCCTCTGTTCAACAACATCATGTCTCGGCAGCCAATACCAGGTTTGTCATAATTTGGATTCATTTCCATGTGGGGCCTTTTCCTTCGACTATCCTTTTGGGCAAATTGGCAGCGGATGCGGTGACCCTGCGTTTCAGCTTGACTCTGATGACCACAGCGAGCATCCTCTGCTTGATATCAGTGGAGAGAAATATCGCATATTTATCCCCCTCGCTGGGACATTCATAGCATGACAATTGTTAACGACAATCTCTTTGGGGATAAATGCAATCTTTCAGGTAACTACTCTCTCAGGCCCGGGCACTCTCATTTTCAGATCGCCGATGGGTATTCTAATCTCACGGTTTGGAAGCACTGCGACCAAATTCCTGAGAACGTTCATGGAAATTTGAGTTTATGTGGCGATGATTGGTACTACAGTTTGACTCCACGTTTAAACCCTGGGCGGAGACCCTTCTGTAACGCATATCAACTACCAATTCAGAACATTCCTACTCAGTCCAAGGATTATCAGAGTTTACTCTGGCAGGGTTTCAAGGTAACATGGTCAGTCGACTGGGACAGATTTCAAAGCTGTTACGCTTGTTTAGGGAGTTGGGGGATTTGTGGTCATAACATGTAAGAACCGTTTCTTTGCTATTGTCCCAATGGTAATACATATCAAGACAGATGCCCCTCCCCGAATGGTACGTTTCCTCTCTGCCTTTTACAAATTTGATTACAAAGCCCAGCGCTTGAACTCTATTAATATAAACATATAAATGCTCCCTCCATTCTCTATTTTACCAGAACTCTTCAATCTAGATATATGAGTAAGTTTCCAGATGTTTCAAGTATGCATTATCTTACCAAAAACTGTGGATCCTTGCAGATCATGATGAAAGTCCTAATGACGGTGGCACAGGTTATCCAAAATTTCTTCCTATTCAGTTGCTCAATTACCAGTACCAGTAGTCTTAAATCTGGATATGTATATACGATTCTCCACGTGCTAAATATGCCAAAAACAGTGGATCGTTGCTTTTACTCATAATAGTTGTTATGCCGCTTTGCAGGTCGAAAAATTTACAAGTCAGCCATTGTAATAGGTAAATACGATTTCTTCATAGTA
>JZKD02S0495177.1:81343-100488 GCA_000966675.3 Picea glauca
TTCTGATTTCGGTCTGGCAAAACTTTGTGGGAAGGAAGACGACCATATTTCAGTGACGGCCGTGAGAGGGACGCCGGGATATGTTGCGCCAGAGGTGTGTGACAGACAAATGGGCTCTGTTACTGATAAATCAGATGTCTATAGTTTCGGTATGGTCCTGCTTGAGATTGTTGGCGGGAGAAAGAATATCGATGTGCATGTGAGCCGTTCCAGTCGCTTGTACTTTCCTGAGTGGGCTTTCAAGATGCTTGAGAGTGAGGAGTTGGGGATGAGATTGGGAGGAGGAAGAGAAGGAGAAATTCAAGGGGAAGGTGAAGAGAAGGCGAGGAGACTGACTAAAGTTGGATTGTGGTGCATTCAGTACAACTCGAGAGATCGTCCTTGTATGAGCAGAGTTGTTCAAATGTTAGAAGGAAATGGAGAAGATGTGAGCAATCCTCCATTGCTTTTCAATTCTTCAGATGCACCTCAAAACCCTCCACCATCTTCCACGGAAAGATCTTGTTCAATGTAGATAGCAGATTAGATTTTATCGTAGTAATAGTCCATACTTCTTGCTAACCATTAATCCCTGACCATTTGGTTCGGAAACGGAATGTATTCATGGGTCGGAAATGGAATGTATTCATAGACTTGTGTGGCAGATGTACGCATGATAATGTATCTCCGATATTATTTTGTGAGCCCTGAAAAATGAATATACACCTTGCAGCATTTAGGTTGTATTGTTAAAGTACTTTAACATAATGGTTGAATTTATTATTTTTTATAATTAAATAATATTTTTATAAATAAATTTTCTTATAAAATAAATAAAATATTTTTTTTTAATAATTTAATACAGATATATATAATTAAATTACCATACCCGAAAGTGGGGAAGAGAACCCCAATAAAGAATAAAGTGCAGAGGAGTTGGTTGCACTATCATTAATCACCCTTTTTAAAGTCAATATAGATCTTACTATTCAGCGTTGGTTGTAACTAAATCAGACCAAGGTTGTAATTAAATTAGACTAAGGATAAGAACACATTCAATAGTCAATATCTTATGTAACTGTGTGTAAACTTCTATAAATTGATGTATGTCCGTAGAGGCTAAGAGAGATGTATGAGTGAAGCTGTTGTAATCTCTATGATCTAAATAATAAGACAACTAATACCTCTGCTTGGTGGACGTACCCCAACATTTGGGTGAACCACGTGAAATCTTCGTGTTTTTAATCTGTGTGATTGTTGATTGTCATAAGTGAATTGTGTTTTCCGCATTTTCAATTCTAACAATTGGTATCAGAGCGAAGGTGAATTGAGTAGGTGCCGCAGGTGGGAATTGAGTAGCAAGTCATCGACGCTCCCTAGGCAGTGTTAGAGGCGCATCAACACTCTCACACTTGTGAAATTCCAATTTTTGTAAAATCTGCACACCCGATTTCTGCACCACAGAGCGCCAACACTCCCCCATCCATAGTGAAGGAGCGTTGATCTCAAACTAGCGCTCCCTTTCAATACTCCCAGGAGTGTTGATCTCAAACTAGCAGTCCCTTTCAATACTCCCAGGAGCGTCGATCTTCCTTCAAGGAAACATTTGCATGGTTTGAAAAATTAAAGGTATGAAGTTTTACAATATTTGGTATTAAATATTGTATGCATAAAACAAAAGGGTGGAGGAATTAAAGGTCTTTTTCAAAAAAGAATTTTCTTTTTTAAAGCGTGAACAATTCAAGTGGGTGGATGATTAAAAAGGTGAATCTTTTTTTTAATAAAGGGTGAGGTTAGTAAAAAGGTTCTTTATTGAAATTTTTTATTAAACCTTTTGGGGTTTATACCATTGTTCCTCCACATTTTGAAGGGCTTGGTTTTATAAGCAATGGTTTTGGAATTTTTTCTTCTGCTAATGTCGAAAACTCAGAGTGCTAAGTTTGAAATCGAGAAGTTCAATGGAAAAAACAATTTCGAGCTTTGGAAGGTTAAGATGCACGATCTGCTCATGCAACAAGGCATGGTGAAGGTGCTTTTGGGAAAAGCAAAGAAACCCGTGACCATAACAGATGAAGACTGGAATGAGATCGATGCAAGAGCACCAAGTGCCATATGCTTGTGTTTGGTCGATGATGTTATGTTCAACATTGTTACGGAGAAGACAACAACCAGTCTATGGACGAAATTGGAAAGCATGTATATGACGAAATCCTTGACGAACATGATCTTCCTGAAAAGGAAATTGTACACTTTGCGCATGAAGGAAGCTAGTACGAAAATAGTTGATCATTTAAATACTTTTAATACTCTTTTAGTCCAGTTGACTAGCATGGGAGTAAAATTCGAATCTGAAGATAAGGTGATTATATTATTATGTTCTTTGCCTGAGTCATGGGATCACTTTGTTACCTCTATTAGTTCCAGTTCAACAGAAAGTATTGAGTTTGACGTTATAGTTGGAGCTTTACTGTCTGAGGAAACAAGGAAGAAATCCAATCTAGAAACCTCTACATTTGAGGCGATGATGGTCAAAGGCAGACCTAAAGAAAGAGGACAGGGTCAAAGGGATTTCTCTCGGTCAAAGTCGAAGGGTAAAAAGAGAAAGCTTAAGTGTTGGTTTTGTGGCAAATCGGGACAGCTGAAGAAGGATTGTTGGAAGCGACAACAAGCCTCCAAAGACGACCATCCAAAAGAAATGAAGGAAGCGAATGCAACTGAAACAAGTTCAACAATAGGTTCAGGTATGATTGATGAAGTTTTATCAATTAGTATTGGTTCACATCATGATCAACAATGGTTATTAGATTTCAGTGCTTCAAATCACATGCATCTTCATAAACACTGGTTTGTTACTTACCGGTCTATAGATGATGGAATAGTTTACATGGGAAATGATATCTCGTGTAAAGTTGTGGGAATTGGTAGCATTTCAATTAATATGTTCGATGGAACTGTTAAAATACTAATTGATGTGAGACATGTACCTGAGCTTAGGAAGAACCTATTTTCTTTGGGAGTCTTAGACATTGGAGGATATAAGAGTATTGTTCAAGGTGGAGTTGTGAAGGTCTACAAAGGAATCCTACTGGTTATGAAAGCGAAGAAGGTTGGTAACTTGTTTCTGTTAGAAGGAAGAACTGAGTCAGATCATGCGATAGTTGTATCCGAGAACGAAATTGATTATGTTCGATTGTGGCATCAACGGTTGGGCCATATGAGCGAAAGAGGATTGAAGGTATTATCTGATCGCAAGTTCCTTCCTAGTCTAAAGTCTTTAAAGTTAGATTTATGCAAGCACTGTATTTATGGAAAACAGAATAGGAAGAGATTTAAAATCGAAAAAAACACCAGTAAAAGAATCCTTGACTATATCCATTCTGATGTTTGGGGGCCATCCTCTACTGTTTCGTATGGAGGATCATCATTTTTTGTTACTTTTATAGATGATTTCTCTAGGAAGGTGTGGATCTATATGTTGAAAGGAAAGGCTGATGTGTTTAATGTTTTCAAGAAGTTTAGAGATTTAGTGGAGAAGAGCACTGGTAGGTCCATTAAATGTTTAAGAACTGATAATGGTGGTGAATTTACGTTAATGGAATTTGAGAACTATTGCAAGGAGATTGGGATTGATAGGAATAAAACCACTGCCTATACTTCTCTGCAGAATAGAGTTGTTGAACGCATGAACATGACTCTTCTAGAAAGAGCAAGGAGTATGCTAAGCAACGCCAACTTGCAGCAGGAAATGTGGGCAAAAGAAATAACTACAGCTTGTTATCTAGTGAATCGATCGCCATCAACAACAATAGAGTGAAAGATTCCTGAATAGGTATGGAAAGGTCACACTTGTAATTATTCTAATATTAAATTTTTTGGTTGTGACACCTGTCATCTAATTCTGAAACATCAACGCTCTAAATTAGATCCAAAATAAAAAAGGCTTATCTTTATTGGATATTGATGTAGGAGCATCGTCAGCAAGTACACGTGGCACGACAACTCAGTGCCTGAGGACCAATTCGGAACCTCGAACACGAGACGGTACTGCAGATCTTTGGCAGCTGATAGAAACAGAAAAAGGAAAGATCAGGCGCGTAGACAAAAATGAGTATGCGTGACCTGGGAGTTTAACCCTAGTCTCAAAGTAACCATAATTAGGTAGCAGTTAGTTTGTTTCTTTTGTATAAAGAGAGGTTTTGTACGCCCTAAAGAAGGTTACAAGAATTATGAACAAGTGGGAATTTTTGAACAATAGTTGTTGCTCTGATTTTAGTCGTAACCATTTTCTTGATTTTGAATGAAGATAACAGAGGAAAATTCATCCAATGTATGGTGTGAATATTGTTTACAATTTCCCTATTGTTGTCATTAATCTTTTCAAGAATGAATGAATCTTGCTATGAGTGTATGTAGCTTTGAAATGCTTGCATAAAATTCAAAAATTTCTTTTCTTCGTGAGGCGGTGTGCACATAATCCGCAAGGAGTGCATTGACAGGGTCTGTTATGACTTGTAAATCTCAGGAGAAATAGCGTAAGATTTCATTTGCAAGGAGTGCAAGGTGACTGCTGCAAGTAGTGCACAGTCGTCCGCAAGAATCTAGATCTTGCGTAAGAATATGCTGCAAGGAGTGCACAGATCCAGAATTTAGTCTGCAAGGAGTGCGTCGACAGAGTCTGTCTCGATTCGTAGGCTCAGGAGGAACAATGTAAGGCTTCTTTGCAGAAAGTGTAAAGCGACTGTCGCGAGGTGTGCACAGTCATCGCAAGAACTCAAATCTTGGGTAAAGATGTGTTGCAAAGAGTGCACAGGTATTCGAAGAGAACTGAAGCGACTCTGTAAAGAAGTCGAAGGATGAGAATAGAGGAATGCCAGGAGGGCGAGAAAGAATTATTTTCAAGAATATTTGGATATGAGGTTGATGAATTTCCTAGAAAAGCAAGAAGTGCTTGGGAGATCGAAATCTTTCAGGAGATCAAGCTCAATAGAGGTATCATTTCCCAATAAGTATGAATGAGATCCAAGAAATGGACTCGCAGGAACGATAAAGGTCGAAGCCTTTAAATCTTTCGAAAATCTTCTAAGTTAAAAGAAAGCATAAGCTCAAGGGAAAAGATTTGGATCGTCCGACCATTGTCCAGACAACGAGGATTGAGTGCAAAGGAAAAGATCTCAGACGTTGATCGTTTCGAAATCATCCGCCGTCAAGGAGGACACGGGGCGAGAGATCAACATTTCCCTAACTCGTGACTCAAAGAAGTCAAAGGAAAAGTTACAAGAACTCGCGAATCATGAAATCGCGATTTGATCACAGCCGTTGATCGAAGGAGGGAGATGAACCATAGATCTGTTCTTGTCGGGAGTTCGTAACTTGGGAATTCAGAGGTAAAAGTTCTGAGAAATCGTGAAATCGCGATTTGATCTAAACAGTCGGATCGAGGAAAGATCTGGACCATTGATTGTCTAGGGAGACGATTCACGAAGTGCGAACTCGCGAAACACGAAATCACGAAGCGCTCAAAAGGTTGGCCCATGGTCATAGCGAAGGGTCACATCGGTGAAGGAGAATCGAGGGGATAGCATGCGCTAGGCTCCTGTCGGGATTTTGGAAGTCGGGAGACTCGGAGTGACTTGCATGCAAAGGCCCGATACGCGAAGTTGCGATGCGCCTTTTGATTAAGCGACTGGTCACAACCTTAGTCACATAAAGGGAGGGGGCTTAACCAGGAGACCTAGCATCTAAAAATGCTGAATCTTAAAGGCGTTAAGGATAAAGCCGCAGGTTCCATATAGCCTGCGCTTTAAGGGAAAGAGGGCATGTTAAGTGGATTTGAGGTTCTTGACGGCCAAAGAGTCAATCAGACTCAGTTTATTGATCGATCCTAGACCGGGAGGTCATGCAGTCCTTAGGGGAGAAGGGGGGTCTGCATCAAGTGGTATCATAGCTTAGATTTTTAATTTTTGTAATAGAGGGTAGATAAAGAGAATACTCTGATACCATCAAGTGGTATCAGAGATGAAATTTGCATACCATCAAAAGGCATCATAGTGGATTTCGTTTGCAGATTTCAAGCGATGGAAATAGAAAAGACAGTCTGACAAGAACTAGATTATGTCTGCAGATTGTAGGCAAAGGTGGAAAGGAAAATAGTGATAATCTTATGACATCAAATGGTATTAGAAGCTGAAGTTCACTTGTGGACAACAGGTGAAGGAAGACAGAGTATTGATACTCTGTAAAGATGGTTGCATGGTGTGCAACAAATGGTAGATAGCTAGGAGGGTTGAAGACAGAAAAGATGGCTACTAAAGGCCATGAGCATGGTCAAAGAGGAGATCGCTAGAAGAAAAGTAAAGAAGAAATTGATGAGGAACTCACTAAGATAAGTGAAAGAATGGAAAAAATGACATTGAAGATACAACAGGAGAAAAATACATGTTGGTCATACGAATGGCCTTTGAAGAGGAAAGAAAAATGACCTATCCGAAGGTTGTTGGCCAGAAAACAACAACAAGAGTTGAGGAAGTGGCTGAGGTATGCTGAAAACCTCAATGACACAGAGGAAGAGATGGTTTTCATCTGTGAGACAGAAGTCGTAGAAACCCTCAGTGATGAGGAAGGGAGATCAGTTACAGGTCTCATAAACTGCCAGGAGGGCAGAAGTGAACTTTCAAGTTGCCAGGTGAGCAATGGAAGGAGATTAGTGGATGATCTCATAGACTACCAGGAGGGTAGTGATGGAATTTCAAGTTTCCAGGTGGGAAATGAAGGGGGATCATTGGATCTTATAGACTACCAGGTGGGCAGAGGAGGAATCCCGGAGTGTCAAGTGGGCAAGGGAGAAGAGATGAACTCAGTTGAGAGTTCATATCAGCAAGGAGTTCTGATAGATGAAGATTCATGTGCGTTTGCAGACCATGTGAATGAAGATGATGAGAATTTAAATACTCCCATCGCAGCAGAGGAGGATCAGAGGTGTGTTCTGATCGTTGGGGGAATTCAAATATTCCTGCCAAATAGTCCAGCAAAGACTAATACAAGAGTTGCACGTGAGGGGGTAGTGCAACAAGAATCCGAGAAGGAGGCCATGGGGTCGAATGCTTTTAAATCTAACTATGTTTTTGATGCAGGTGCAGCAGAAGAAAGACAGCCAACAAGGACTGTCAAAGATGAGGACAAGGAGCATATACTAATGTCTGCACCAATAGAAAAAGAGGAGAATTTAGATGAATTTCTCACTCAATGGGAGCGAGAGCTGAAGATGTTGGGGGATTGGTTTAACTATCCAAACCCAAGGGATGGCTACCAGAAAACAGTCATGCAGATTTCAAGAGGATAAAATTCAACAGAATTGCTCAAAATTTTCAGCCAGGAAGCTAAAAGGGAGATAACTACAACATTGGAGCCTACAGCAGAAGAGGAGGCAGACAACATAGATTTTGTTGAGTTGTATGAGGAATTGGAATCCCTGGAGAGGAGGATAGATATGCAGAGTAGGCATATCCAACAGATCAAATTGGAAACAAGTAGAGGAGTATACCAGCCTAGGGAGAAGATGGAAGAAGTTAGAGTTGAACCAACACAAGAGGAGATGACAGAAGCTAATCTGTCAGAGGAAGAAGATGAGCAGGAGCTTGGTGATGAGACTGCAGAACTGGAGACTACAGCAGGATGGAAAGCTAAGGCCACGGGAGATGAAGGCATCAAGGGAGATCAGATTGATCTAACATTGACAAGGAAGAAGTGTAGTAGAGCAGTCTGCAAAACAAGGACCAGCCAGTTGAGCAGCTGGACGAGATGATCGAAGAAATCAGACGTTTGATGTTGGGGTCAGCACAAGAACCTGTCAGTAGGAGGAGGCTAAATAGAGGAGGACCTGCCATAGCAGCAGAGAAGAAACAACAACAACAACAAAAGAAGCAGCAAGGAAAAGGAGCACATGAACAACTCCAAGAGAAAGTATGGGACCCTAGAGGATCTCAACAACATAACAGAGGGAGCCATGAGAAAGAGCTCATGATTTTCCCAGCCATGGGGTATATGATTCAAGAGGGATTGTTGTTAAAGGGAAATCAATTGTTGAAGGGATGGATTTTTTGTTGGGACTACCAAGAACGCAAAGAGGATGTGATCCCATATTTGTGGTGGTGGATAGATTTTCAAAGATGACACACTTTATCCCATGCCAGAAGACCAGTGATGCAACACATGATGCAATTATGTTATTTAAGGAAGTTGTGAGACTTCATGTCCTACCCAGAAGCACTGTCTTGGACAGAGACACAAAAATTATTGGTCATTTTTGGAGAACAGGGTGGATGAATTTGGGGACAGATTTGTCCTTCAACTCAGCTTATCACCCTCAGACAAATGGACAGACTAAGGTGGTAAACAGAAGTTTGGGAAACTTATTGAGGAAGTTTGATGCAAACGCCTATGAGATCGAGCTTCCAGATGATGTGGGCATATCACCCATATTCAACGTTTCAGACCTGTATCCTTACGGGAAGGATGACACAGAGGGATCAACAGAGCAAGAGAAGATTCAGTTGGAGAAACAAATTCCTATAGCAGAAAAACCACAGATGAAAAAGGTCATTGATCAGAGGATTGGTAAGAAGACCAGGAGGAAGACCTATTTTGAATATATGGTCAAGTGGAAGGGACACCTGATAGAATATGCCAGTTGGGAGAGTGAAGTTGATATCCAGAAGCATGGAAATTCAATGCAGGAGCTCATGAACAGGAGTCCATGAAATTTTTCCTGGGGGAGTATGATGCAGGAGCATCGTCAGCAAGTACACATGGCAGGACAACTCAACGCCTGAGGACCAATTCAGAACCTCGAACACGAGCCGGTACTGCAGATATTTGGCAGTTGATAGAAACAGAAAAATGAAAGATCATGCGCGTAGACAAAAATGAGCACACGTGACCTGAGAGTTTAACCCTAGTCTTGATGTAACCATAATTAGGTAGCAGTTAGTTTGTTTCTTTTGTATAAAGAGAGGTTTTGTATTCCCTAAAGAGGGTTACGAGAATTATGAGCAAGTAGGAATTTGTGAACAGTAGTTGTTGCTCTGATTTTAGCCATAACCATTTTCTTAATTTTGAATGAAGATAACAAAGGAAAATTCATCCAATGTATGGTGTGAATATTGTTTACAATTTCCCTGTTGTTGTCGTTAATCTTTTCAAGAATGAATGAATCTTTCTACGAGTGTATGTAGCTTTGAAATGCTTGCATAAAATTTAAAAATTGCTTTTTTTCGTGAGCCGATGCAAGGTGTGCACACAGTCCGCAAGGAGTGAGTTGACAGGTTCTGTTTTGACTCATAAATCTCAGGAGAAACAGCGTAATATTTCCTTTGTAAGGAGTGCAAGGTGACTGCTTCAAGTAGTGCACAGTTGTTCACAAGAATCCAGATCTTTCATAAGAATCTTCTACAAGGAGTGCATAGATCCAGAATTCAGTCCGCAAGGAGTGCGTTAACGGAGTCTGTCTCGATTCATAAGCTCAGGACGAACAGTGTAAGGTTTCTCTGTAGGAAATGTAAAGCGACTGCCGCGAGGTGTGAACAGTCGTCACAAGAACTCAAATATTGGGTAAAGATGTGTTGCAAAGAGTGCACAGGTCTATAATTCGTCGAGAACCAAAGCGACTCTGTAAAGAAGTTGAAGGACGAGAACAGAGGAACGCCTGGAGGGCAAGAAAGAATTATTTTCAAGAATCTTTGGATCGAGGTTGACGAATTTCCTAAAAAAGAAAGAAGTGCTTGGTATATAGAAATATTTGAGGAGATCAAGCTCAGGAGGGGTAGCATTTCCCAAGAAGTGCGAACAAGATCCAAGAAATGGACTCGCAGGAAGGATAAAGGTCAAAGCCTTTAAATCTTTTGAAAATCTTCTAAGTTAGAAGAAAGCGTAAGCTCAAGGGAAAATATTTGCATAGTCCGACCAACGTCCAGACAACGAGGAGTGAGCGCAAAGGAAAAGATCTCAGTCGTTGATCGTTCTGAAATCATCTGTCGTCAAGGAGGACACAGGGCGAGAGATCATCATTTCGTCGACTGGTGACTCAAATAAGTGAAGGGCAGAGTTACAAGAACTCGTGAATCACAAAATCACGATTTGATCACAACCGTTGATTGAAGGAGGGAGATGAATTGTAGATATGGTCTTGTCGGGAGTTCGTAACTCGAGAAATCAGAGGTAAGAGTTCTCAGAACTCATGAATCGCAAAATTGCGATTTGATCTAAACCATCATATCGAGGAGAGATCTGGACCATTGATTGTCTAGGGAGACGATTCCTGAAGTGTGAACTCGCAAAACGTGAAATCATGAAGCGCTCGAAATATTGGCCTGTGGTCATAACGAAGGGTCACATCGGTGAAGGAGAATCGTGGGGATAGCATGTGCTAGGCTCTTGTCGAGATTTCGGAAGTCGGGAGAGTCGGAATGACTAACATGCAAAGGCTCGATACACGAAGTCGCGATGCACCTTTTGATTAGGCGACTGGTCACAGCCTTAGTCACATAAAGGGAGGGTGCTTAACCAGGAGATCTACCATCTAAATATGCTAAAGCTTAAAGGCATTAAGGAGAAAGTCGCGGGTTCCATATAACCTGCACTTTAAATGAAAGAGGGCATGTTAAGTGGATTTGAGGTTCTTGAAGGCCAAAGAGTCAATCAGACTCAGTTTCTTGATCGATCCTAGACTGGGAGGTTGCACACTCCTTAGGGGAGAAGGGGGTTATGCATCAGATATGGTGATGGTATTAAGGGGTACAGGTTGTGGGATCCTACTACCCACAAGATCACCATTAACATAGATGTAATATTTGATGAGTCATCCTTCATCAAATCAGATGTAGATGTTCAAATGAAACATGAAGAAGTACCTAAGTATCAACAGATTCAATTTGAAATCAATTCAAATACAGATGAAAGTGAATATGAACAAGTTTCTCAAGATCTTCATGAAGAATTTCCTACAGAGGAAGACATCGTTGATGATAACAATAAACAAAATGTAGATGAGCCACAAACTTCCCTAAGAAGTTCTACACAGGTCAGAAATCCTCCAAGAAGGTATGATGATTTTGTTTCGTCAATTTCTTTAAGTACTAATGATGATGAACCTTTGTCCTATCAGGAAGCTATGAAGGGTTATAACAGTGATAAATGGAAAGAAGCAATGAAGGATGAAATGAAGGCATTAGAAAGGAATGCCACATGGGACCTGGTAGAACTTCCAAGAGACAAAACAATTGTAGGTTGCAAGTGGGTCTACAAGATAAAGAAGGGTGTTGATGATAAGGTGGAAAGGTACAAAGCAAGGTTGGTTGTGAAAGGATATTCTCAGAAAGAAGGTATTGACTTTCGTGAGATTTTTTCACCAGTTGTTAAGTCTGTTTCAATTCTAATTGTGTTAGCATTAGTTGCATTACTTGAATTGGAGTTGGAGCAGCTAGATGTTAAAACTTCCTTCTTAAATGGAGATTGGGATGAGGAAATTTACATGGAACAACCTGAAGGGTTCATTCAAAATCGCAACAAGAAATTTGTTTGTAGGCTCAAGAAATCAGTTTATGGTCTAAGGAAGTTGCCTAGACAATGGTATAAGAAATTTGACTCTTTCATGGTGAGCCAGAATTATACAAGGAGTGAGTATGATCATTATGTCTACTTTAAGAAATTGAATAATGGAATATTCATTATCTTAGTATTGTATGTTGATGATATGCTTTTAGCAAGAAAAAGAATAACTAAGATCAACAGGTTAAAGGCTCAGATGGCTATGACATTCGATATGAAAGATCTAGGAGCAACAAGGCAGATTTTGGGCATGGAGATATTCAAAGACAGGAGGAATGGTAAGCTTTGGTTGTCACAACAGAATTATTTTGAGAAGATACTTTTGAGGTTTGGTATGAATGATGTGAAACCAGTTTCAATCCCTTTGGCTTCCCATTTTAAGCTTTCTTCAAGTTTATGTCCTAGTACAAAAGAAGAAAAGGAATATATGTCTCAAATAGCATATGCTAATGTAGTAGGAAGTCTAATGTATGTGATGGGTAGTACAAGGTCAGACATTTCACATGCAGTTGGGGTTGTCAGCAGGTATATGGAAAATCCAGGTAAAGAGCACTGGGCAGAAGTGAAATGGGTGCTTCGGTATTTGAGAGGCACAAGTGATTACTGTATCACTTATAACAATGGTTGTGAATTAGTCTGTGGATATGTTGATTTTGATTTTGCAGGTGATTTGGACAAGAGAAGGTCAACTTCAGGGTATGTCTTTACTCTTGCAGGTGGAACTATTAGTTGGATGTCAAAGCTACAAAACATTGTTGCTTTATCCACTACAGAAGCAGAATACATAGCTGCTTCACATGCTTGCAAAGAGGAAGTTTGGTTGAAAGTTTTGTTTGGTGAGTTTGGAAGGATGCAAGACAAAGTAAAGTTACTTTGTGACAGTCAAAGTGATATTCACTCAGCTAAAAATCCATCCTACCACAATAAAACAAAACATATACCTATCAAGTACCATTTTGTAAGACAGGTCATCAATGAACGTGGAGTCTCTCTTGAGAAAGTGCATACAAAAGACAACTACACAGACATGTTCACAAAACCAGTGTTTTTAGAGAAGCTACAATGGTGCTTGGCTTCTCTTGGCTTGCAAAAAAGGTGATGAGAAAAAGGAAGGAGCAAGGTATCAGGTTAATTGTTGTCAAGGTGGAGATTGTTGGAATTTGGTGACAACGAATTCCCAAGAATGGATTTCAAATCCTACTATTCAACGTTGGTTGTAACTAAATTAGACCAAGGATATGAACACATTCAATAGTGAGTTTCTTATGTAACTGTGTGTAAACTTCTATAAATTGATGTATGCACGTAGAGGCTGAGAGAGATGTATGAGTGAAGCTATTGTAATTTCCATGATCTGAATAATAATACAATCGATACCTCTGCTTGGTGGATGTAGCCCAACGTTTGGGTGAACCACGTGAAATCTCTGTGTTTTTAATCTGCGTGATTGTTGATTGTCATATGTGAATTGTGTTTTTTGCATTTGCAATTCTAACATGCAATTGAAGATTGCACAACAAGTTCTGACAAGTTAAGAAGATCATAGGTTAGTTACACTATCATTAATCACCCTTTTTAAAGTCAATATATGCAATTGAATATTACACTACAATTTTTGACAGGTTAAGATGATCATATGTTGGTTGCACTATCATTAATCACCCTTTTTAAAGTATTGATAGGCATGTGGTCTCAATATATCATCCACTACTAATGTTTTGTCATCTACAAACAATATAGCAGTATGAAATTTGTCAACTACAAACAATATGGCATTATGAAAATGTATAAATGTATAGTTGTCACCAATTCTATATACCTAAACTTTAAAATGCTTTTAATAATAATCAACTATTTCCCCTTATAACTAAGCAACTCACCTAATGGTAGTCTTAACTAGTCTTAATTGTTCTTTAGGAACACCATTAGAAATAAAAGCAACGTCCCCACATATAAATAGCTACTTTGGAAAACTAACTATTCCTCGTATATCAACCAAAGATTATCAATAAATTCATTTAAGGTATTGTAATTTATAACCAATGATAATAGGTTGACAATAAGAAGAACATTTAAAAATGAAACAAACCTCGCACTCATGCATATTTAAATCAAATGCATCTTGAAGTATCCAATTAGGTAGATGTTGTATAACATCTCGGGTATCAAGGACAATGACTTCCAAGTGGTCCTTACTAACAACCGATCACCTTACATTTTAAATTTTGTCTTTATCATGTCGTTCAACAAGTTAAACTTTGAAAATGTGTAGATTTCCTTGTAAATAAGGGCTGCTAACCACACGTTATACAAAGCATAATTAAAACCATTTCCGTGCATTATAAGGGAAGGCAAATATGAGTTAAAAATAGTCTCAATAATTCAAAAGGCAACATAAAAAAAAAAAAATCATGCCTCAACAATGAGCTCTAACATCATCAATGTTACTTCATTACTCTCACACCATGGGTGAAGACTTCTAACATCCTCAACGTTACTTCATTACTCACGTCATGGTTGAAGACTTCATGCTAGGAAAACCTATTTGATATGGAAAAAGACCCGATCTTCATTACTTCATTACTTGGAAAGTTATGAAATATATATAAAAGTTACGAGGAAAAAAAATATCTATATATAAAAGTTATGAAAAAAAAATATCTACTAGTACGTATATATATAACATAAACCATACAAGTTTAACTCGAATAAAAAGTTTTTCTTTTCCTTACTAAAGTCACTTCAATTTCCATTAAAAATGAAAAATAATTTCCTTACTAAAGTCACTTCAATTTCTACTAAAAATAAATAAATTGTAAAATGTAGATGAGCATTCACCGAATGACAAAACTATAAATCACAATCATGTACAAGTAAATGAAAGTTCCAACTAAATAAGAATGAAAAGTTTAAGAGTATGCAATTGTGAACGTTACAATAGAAATTCCTGTTGTAGTTTATCAAAAAAAATCAAAAGAAAAAACAAATGTTTATTTGTTACTTGATTTACAAAATATAATCAAGGTCTACTTTATTTTCATACCAATTCAACACTAAGAGAAATCTACTTATCATATCATAGCATGTTTTCTTTTAAAACGGAAAAACATCACTAATCTTTTTCATGCAAAAGATGTAATGAAAATAAATATCGGTATTTGTCTTTCGGTGCAAAGATGCAATGAACATTTAAATGAAGTTTGGTAGAGTTACAAGATTCCTCATACAATTATAAAACTATAAGATGGGAAAGTTATAAAACTATAAGATGGGAAAGTTAAAGTCTCACAATGAAATCCCTTTTCACCGTAATATAATTCAGAAAATTATTTTACTCCTATTAATAAATGAACATACATTGTAATAATGAACTAAAAGAGTGACATTTAATTATCTTGACATGAAAATTTCCAAAACAAATTTGGAAATAATGGAGTAAGTGCCAGTTCTAAGAGTCAGTTCGTAGTTGAGAGTCTAGTTGTCTTTGGTTTGCATGTAACCGACTCAGTAGAGTCTTTTCCTATTTAAGAATGTAATCAGTATTCATTGAAAAATAGAGAAGTGAGCATAGCCTCACCATGTGTTGTTTTCTCATATTTTCTCTTGGTATCAGAGCCACGAGGTGAGGTGAGGAAAATTCTTGAAGTCCGCAAGTCCCTCCTCTTGAAGGTTGCGGTGGCATACTATTGAAAGTTTCACACGTTTGAAAACCCTCGAATTTCCGCGGACGAGTAGTGTATTACAGAGCGGAAAGCCTTCACAATTTCCGCACCCAAGTCAAGTGTGAGATGCGGACTCCACACAGTCTAATAGAAGGTATTGTTGTGCATGTCAGTTAAAGATAGCATAATTCCACATATTAGAGAAGCTACAACTTGTGCTGCAACATGGACAACGCTTAAAGCATTATATGAAACTAGCAACACAAATCGCATTTTGTTTCTGAAAACTAAATTGCTAGGCATTAAGATGGATGGAAATGAATCTGTGAGTTCATTTTTGGGTCATATTAAAGAGGTGAAAAACAAGCTAGTAAACATAGGGGAAACTGTTTCCAACACTGACCTGGTCACTATTACCTTAAATGGTATGCTAGAAGATTATCATATGTTCATAACAAGTCTCGCAGCAAGGGAGAAACCTCCTACGTTTGAAGAACTGACAAGTATTTTGCTGCAAGAGGAAGAGAGGCACGAGAGTCTGAAGCCTCAAAATAAATATTTGGCACTGTGGTCAAATAAGAGATTTGCAAGAGGGAGATCAGGAGAAAGAGGCAGAGGAGGCAGTTCATGGAAGAGAGGCAGTTCATTGCAGAGAAGACAATCTCCAAATAAAGGTATGCAATCTGACAGGAATGAGTCAAAGAGTTGTTTTTATTGTGGTCGACCTGGACATATTGTTAAAGACTATCATAACAAGAAAAGTGATGAGGCTAGGAATAAACCTAGAACACATTCAGGTCATTATGAAGAAAAATCGTCAAATCATGATCTCAAATTATTTATTGCTAGTGATGATATTGATGAACCCCCGAATTTTGACTTGCGGGATCTTAGGTTGTTTGTGTCTAACATTGCTTTATCTGTTGAAACGGATGATTCTGATGCCTGGTTTGTGGATTTTGGAGCATCAGTACATATGACTTGTAATAAGAACTGGTACGCTAATTTTAAAGAAACACAGAATGGAGCCAGAATATATCTTGGTGATGACCGCCCTCATCAGATCAAGAGATACAGAGACATTCTTGTGACATTGTCGAATGGTATTGTTCGTCACATTCAGAATGTGGTGTATGTGCCAGGGATAAAGAAAAATTTGATCTCTGTGTCCACCATTACAAATCGGAATTTGAAGGTTGAATTCTTCAAGAATTATTACATAGTGAAGGATCTGCTAGACCACTTCCAAAATGTTGCAACAGAAGTCAGAGCAGGAGGCCTATACAAACTTGATGTTACCAGCAGAGCACAACGTGCACTGAATTCTGCAACTATGCCAACAGATATTCTTTTGCATCAAAGGTATGGCCACATCAATCATCTTGATTTATTGTTATTACAGAAAAGGAATATGGTTGAAGGACTTCCCATGTTAAAGAATGAGAAGGTTGCTTACGATGGATGTGCATTAGGAAAGATGCACAGAGATGAATTCCCCTCTAATCATGATAGGAAAAAGAGAGATGTGTTAGATCTTGTGCATACTGATGTTTGTGGGCCTATGCAGACTAGGTCTTTAGGAGGTGCATTTTACTTTCTGTTATTTATTGATGATTGCACGAGATACACATGGGTTTACTTCCTTAGTTGAAAAAGTGATGCTTTCGAGTACTTTAAGGAATTCAGAACCATGGAGGAAAAACAGACAGGAAAATCCATCAAAATCCTTCGTTCAGATCAAGGGGGAGAGTATAAATTAGGGGACTTCAACAAATATTGCAAAGATCATGGAATAGTACAATATTTTGGGTTGAAGCCATAAATACTACAGTTTATTTAAATAATAGAAGTCCAACAAGGTGTCTTGATGGAGTTACTCCTTTCGAAGCCTTGTATGGTTCCAAACCTGCAGTTCATAATTTGAAAGTATTTGGGTGTAAGGATTTTTCTCATATTCCAAAGGAGAATAGGAGGAAACTGGATGCTAAAGCCATTAAATGTATTTTCATTGGGTATTGTTTCGAGTTTAAAGCATAAAAATTGTTTGATTTTTCTACTCACAAAGTATTTTCAAGTAGAGGCGTACTTTTCCATGAGCAGGAAGCAGGAAATCATGACGACAACAGTCATGAGGAATGGCAAAGACTTCTTGATGGAGGAGTTAAAGAAGAGCAGCAACAACAATAACAGCAGTAGCAATAGCCCAAACAACAACATCCATCCCCGTAGTAACAAGAAGAAGAAGAAGAAGAAGAAGGACTCAGTGATATGGACAATTCAAGCAGTCACAGCTCACCTAGAGGTGAAGACAGATCTTCACAAAGTGGGGAGGAAGATAATCAGTTGAGAAGATATTCATGACAGATTCGGCTTCCTGATAGGTATAAAGACGATTCCCTCATGATTAGCATTTCAAATGTGATATAACCCATGAGTTTTGATGAAGCTAATGAACATGATGAATGGTGAAATGCAATGGAAGAAGAATATGAATCTATAATGAAAAACAATACTTGGGAATTGACTGAATTGCCCAAACATAAGAAGCCCATTCGATGCAAATGGATATACAAACCCAAGTTTAAATCAGATGGTAGTATAGATAATTATAAGGCTAGACTAGTTGCAAAGGGGTATTCATAAACAAAAGGTATTGATTATGATGAAACGTTTGCACCAGTAGCTAAATTGAATACTATCAGGATGTTAATTGCTTTAGATACAAAGTACCATTGGAAGCTACACCAGCTAGATGTTAAATCTGCATTTTTGAATGGTGAGTTAAAGGAAGAGGTTTACCTTACTCAACCTAAAGGGTTTGTGGCAAAGGGGCAAGAACACTTAGTGTGTAAGTTAAAGAAATCATTGTATGGACTAAAATAGACACCTAGGTCATGGTATGAGAAGATAGACTCCTTCTTTCTTCAACAAGGTTTTATGAGGAGCAAAAGTGATCCAAATATGTATACCAAATTTGATAAGCAAGGGTATATAGTATTGATATCCTTATATGTTGATGATTTGATAATTACAGGAAATGCAGAGAAATTAATTGATGAAATCAAGGAGAAGTTGTCACATGTATTTGAAATGAAAGATCTTGGTGAGTTAGATTACTGCCTAAGTCTTGAAGTTTGGAGAAATGCAGGCCAAACTTTTGTTGTCAGAGTAAGTATATCAGAGAAATACTTAATATATTTAAAATGGATCAGTGTAAGTCTTCTATTGTTCCCATGTAGCAAAATGTGAAACTTTCCTGTGATGATGGTTCGAAGGAGGTGAATGGCACTATGTATAGACGGATGGTGGGTAGTTTGAATTATTTCACCACAACCAGACCTGATATTGCATATTTTGTGAGTGTGTTAAGTCAGTTTATGGTGAAACCTCATGAAAGCCATTGGAATGCAACAAAGGAAGTACTCGGGTATCTAAAAGGAACACTTGATTATGGTATTAAATATACTAATGCATCTGATGTTGAGTTGACAGGTTACTTAGATTCTAATGGGGCTAGCAATCTGGATGATTGAAGATCAACCACTAGATATGCGTTTGGAATTGGATCTGGGGTTGTTTCATGGAGCAGTAAAAAGCAGCCTACTGTATCTTTGTCTTCTATTGAATCAGAATATAATGCATTGTGTGCAGTAACTTGTGAAGTTGTTTGGTTAAGAAGACTTCTTCAAGATGTTGGAGAAGAACGACAGGAACCTACGATGATCAAATGTGATAATCAAAGTTCAATCAATATTGCGAAGAATCTGATTTTTCATGTAAGGACAAAGCATGTTGAAGCTCAGTTTCATTTTGTTAGAGAAAAGTTGCAGTCAAATGAAATAGCTCTTATGTATTGTAATACTAGTGAAAATGCTATTGATATTTTCACTAAGCCTCTTGGAA
>JZKD02S0495177.1:105623-127258 GCA_000966675.3 Picea glauca
TGGCTTAACAACACACTCCGTCACCGACTGTCCTACACCTCGGGGACTTAAAAGTTGAAGGACATGGGGGTGGGCTTTGATCCACTTATGTGTGCACGGGTCACGATACCATTTAATATGGTATCTCTGGGTGCAACCACACGTTCGACCACTACCTCTTGGATTCTTTCATTTCACTTTTTTGTTAATTTCATTATTTTGTGTGGTAAACTAGTAATATCAAATCTAAAATCTAAAGCAAAACACTATATAATAAAATATTGCAAGATCTATTGTGATAGACTATTCTAGTGGAATATCCATGACAATTTGTAGATCACTATGTTGATTAAAAGATTATCTTTTTTCCAACAAACTTTTGATGCATAATTCATAATTGTTGAATGGAAGAGTAGCATAACCATTGAATCAATGAGATGAATGCAATTTTGAAATACAACATATCTAAGGAACATGACAGTAAATTGCGATGGTTGGGATATTTTGTTGGAATAACTATAGTGGGGTGCAAAGTAATGAGTTATTCCATGAGTGAGGTATTTTGTGGTGTTGATGTGGCCTTCACAAAATTAATCAAGTTAGGAACTGGTGGTATGCACATGAGTGGGGAAATTGAGAGTTAGCATAGGAATGAATATCTCTGGATTTGGGATTGAAGATGATTCATTTAAAAATCTCAGATCAATTTGGATCAAAAGGTGATTATCGAAAATAAATCCTTGCAAATTGGAATTTGGTGAATGATTATAGGTGAGTGCAAGAAGTTCATGGCCAAAAAGGTGGCAAGCGGGTCAACGGGAATGTGGACGTGCACGAACATCTTTGTGCTCTTAGGAATGTGTGCGCATTCCTAAACCTATAGGTTTGGAAGTGGTTGAATATCCACGAGGCCTTTCCACACAGGTTTAGTGGCAAGAACACGCACACGTTCCTTTTGTTAAACTTTTTAAAAGGGTTGGGAGCGCGATTTGTGCTCATTGTGCACAAAATGCACTTGTGTTTTGACTCACATTGAGAAAAGAGAGAGGAGAAATGGAGGGAGGATATTTACACCGTGTCCAAGTATGTTTGATTTATATTATTTTTAACCCAATTTTGTCTATTTCTCCCAAGAATCTTAATTAAAAAAAATTGTAATTTTGTATTTTAATTAAAAAAACCAACCTAATTTACATACCATGGATTTTAAATTGTAGCATATATAATATAATGGAACCCCAAGACAATTTAAACCACTTATAAGAAAACCAAGAAGATCAAAACCCCAACCCACTACAACCACCCAATGTAAACACTCAAATTGATGAGGGGTTGGTTATATTAAGAACCCTTGAGGAACAATTAAGGGACACTAGAGAGCCTACCAAAGTCTCATTGGCCACATCTTTGGAAAACATTGTGAAGTCCATTGAAAGTGCCCAAGGGAAATTGACCTCTATTTCATATTATAGGGCAAGAATGTATGAGTACTATAAAACTGGTTTGGACAGAAACCAAGTCAAAAAACTGGGCATTTCAAAACAACAAATATTGTCTATATTTAGGGATCCTATAAATGGACAAGAACTACCATTGACCAA
This sequence comes from Picea glauca, assembly GCA_000966675.3. Classification (NCBI taxonomy): domain Eukaryota; kingdom Viridiplantae; phylum Streptophyta; class Pinopsida; order Pinales; family Pinaceae; genus Picea; species Picea glauca. The sequence goes on from JZKD02S0495177.1 coordinate 107,204, forward strand.
GAAACAAATCTCCATTGATTGATACATCCATCCCCAGATTAGTAAAAAACAGATGGATAGGTGGTACATGGTTTTTGATAAACCTCCCTACAATTACAGGGAGATTCCCTTATATTTTATGAGAAAATTATGGGTTGGGTTTATTTGGGTTAAGCATGTCAACTAATTTGACATTGGTGAATTTTAGGGGGTGGGTCGAGGTCCACACAAGACCGAGAACATGCCAGAAGTGACCCTGTGTTAGGTCCTCGTCCCTGTTGGCATTGTGCACGGGGTGTAAGACCTTAGGTTCGGTTTATCTATGACCAACAAAACCCACCAGACACCAACCCTTTAAGCATCACCTACTTGCACAGATGAAGTCTCACCCAAGGTATCTATTGGGACTGTGAGAACTAGGCTTCTGTAGTAGTAAGGGAATGGGAGGAAAACACTCGGTTCATTTTTTCTTATTATGTCAGTGCACGTAACTCGGTTCTTAGTCAGTATTAACTTACTTCTGATTCAGATTCCTATAATCAACATATTCCATATTACTGCATAGATTTGTTACTGCCATAGTCATGAACATTGCACCCTATTTAATCATAAGAAAAATCTACTCTACGATGCATCCAAACATAATCCATAAGAAAACATATAACATACAGGAAACAAAAGATTCGATATCAATTCTTTAACCTTCCTTTATTCATTCTTCGCATACATTGTTACATTCACGAACTTTGGAACTCATCATGGAATTGAACAGAACAGGACATAACATAACATAACATAACATAGCAGTCTGAAAGCTCATTCCCATCCTAAATGGATTGAAAGTTTAGTGCCAGAGAAATTTTCTCCCATACCTGTCTAGTGAATGAGCACTTTATAAAGATGTGTTCTGCAGATTCAGAGTCAGAAAGACAGAGGTGGCAATAGTTTGGCCCAGACCATCCCTTTTTTTGTAGAATATCCCAGGTATTTAGTTTATATTCCATCATCAACCAAGTAAAATGTTTAATCTTAGGCGGAATTTGCCAAGACCAAAGATGTTGTCGCCATCCACTGACTTCTGCGTGCCCATGCAAATTGATAATGGCTGCATATAAATTTTGTACAGTGGGATAAACTATTCTATTGCCCCCCGACCCTTGAATTTGATCTGCTAAATTTGTAAGATGGATACCAATTTTTTATAAAGCCGAGCATAGATTGTTACATACACGGGATAGTTCAAACTTGAGGCCAAGTAAAGCGCTAGTAATCTAGGAATCTGACTGGAATTTTGATCTAGAAGTGGCTCGAATTTGGTAAAGGTACCATCAATTATTTAGATGAAGTTGAGTAATCAGTTGTGGGGATAATGAGGATATATTATCGATTCCTAGAATGCGGTCGCACCCAAGAGCTATTGGATGCCCTGAGCCTAGAAGCTAGCTAAGCCATCGGATAAGACGATGTTTGGATTTTGTAATGTTCCTCCAAATAAAAGAGGTCTATTTGGTGGAAGTCAACTCTAAGAAAAGCCATCTAATGACAGTATGATGATAGAGATATTTTTCAAGAATAACAGAGTGCCAAATGCCAGGATAATTCAATACACACCAGAGAGAATTTTCTGCTAGCGCTTGACTAAAATGAAGGAGATTTATGATTCCCCAACCACCCTTATGTTTAGGTTTGGCCAGAGCTTGCCAATTACAGAGGTGTTGTCATGAATGGTCAAAGCATCCCGACCAGAGAAAGTTGAAGATCAACTTGCGGAGCTTTGTGAGGACTGAGAATGGTATGGCAGCAAGTGCCATACAATACATAGCCTATCCTTCAAGGACAACTTTGATGAGAGTGTATCGACCTCCAAGAGAGAGCCACCTCGTGCACCAATGGCCGATCCTTTTTTCCACTTTGGCAAGAAGCCAGTTCCAGTCCGATGTCTTGTATGAGTCTAATTTTAGATGGTAGCCCCGGTAATTGAGACCAGAGGAAAGAGGAGTAAAAGAGTAGGGAAGGATACCTTTTATTTGGTCCAAATATTGTTGATGTAAATTTGCAAAGTGGAAAGTGGATTTGTCCCAATTGATTGTCAAAACTGTAGCTTTGCAGAAGTTGAGCAGGATCTCTTTAATTTCTATCCATTCCTGAAGTGTACCATTTGTCATAATAAGGACATCGTTAGCGAAGAGAAGGTGTAAAATTTTGATTGTCCTAGACACCTTTATTCCAGAGATCTTTCCTTCATCTTGGCCTGTTTTGAGGAGCAAGCTCAAGGCTTCCATTTCCAGGATGAATAGAAGAGGTGAAAGGGGACAACCCTGCCTCAGACCTCTGCCCATTCAAAAGAAGGAGGATGGTTCACCATTGACCAAAATGGAAATATTGGTATTGACCACACAACACATAATCCACATTATCATTGAATGGCTAAAACTAGTCCGAGCTAGGATTAGTCTAAGGAAATCCCAATCAATGCAATCAAACGCTTTTTTGAGATCCAACTTGAGAATAAGAGCCTTGGAGTTTTTTGTTTTGATATTGTGCAAGCATTCCTGGGCGGTGCCAATAGCGTCTAGAATCTGTCGTCCTTTCAAAAACCTCAACTGTTCTTTCGAAAGGATACGAGAAAGTAGGCTTGATCCTGGAAGCTATGATTTTGGAAATGAGTTTATAGCAAAGGTTGCAGAGGGAAATAGGCCTATAATCTCCAAAGGTAGAAGGAGTAGAAGCTTTTGGTATTAGGGTGAGGAAGGTCGAGTTTAAGGCACCAATCACCTTTCCACTGAGTCTAGTATCCTCCACAAGCTCCAGAAGGTTTGGGCTAACCAAATCAAAAAACTGAAAATAAAATTCTATCGTCCAACCATCTAGACCTGAACTTTTGTCCCTTGAGAAGGATTTGAGAGCATCGAATATCTCTTGAAGAGTGGAGGGACGGTCTAAAGAAAGTGTATCTTCTGGAAAAATTGTATGGGGAAAGAGGCTAGCTACCGAGACAGAAGTCTCCAAATTTCCTGAGGGATTCTGCTCAAAAAAAGGCTTGAAATGGTTGACTGCTGCAATTTTTAAATATTGTTGTCCTTTGTAAAGTGTTCCATCCTCAACAATGATTTCCCAGATTTTTTTTTTGCTTCTACAGGAACTGGAAAATTTATGAATTTTTTTGTTATTGTGATCTCCATGCATAAGCTAGTTTTCTCGGTAGCGCTGTTTCCAGAAGTCCCTGCGCTAGCTTTTGTATGGATAAGAACCTGAATTTCTGAATTAAGTTTGATTAGTCTTCGAGCATTCTTTTGTCTATAAGTGGAGGCCCACGATTTAATGTGTGTTTTTAGGTGTTTGAGCTTTCATACAAATCGGTGTTGAACACACAATACAAAAATGAAAAGTGGATCCTTCCAAACATCAACAACAATGGAATTAAAATTTTCCTCTAGGAGCTAGCCCGAGTTCAATTTAAATGGGTATGCAATCTTGAGAGGAGAAGAATCCAGCTGCAGGATAACCAGAGCATGGTTGGACAGAAAAGGAAAATTAACCCATGAGTGAATCCTGTCTTTTGAAGAGATAAAATGTTCTGAGATTAGAAAACGGTCCAACCTCTTTGAAATGGAATCCAGACCCACACGTCCATTGCGCCAGGTTGGAGTCAAGAATTCTGGTGCATAATCCACCAAATGATGTGCAGTGAAAAGAGTAGTGAAGTAATTTTCCAAAGTGTCAAGTGTAGCAATGGCCCCCCCATACTTCTCCAGCTGATAATGTGAGGTTAAGATCGCCTGCGATTATCAAGTTGTCAATATCAAGAAGGCCCCTGGCTTCAATTTGCTCCCAAAATAATTGTCTATCGAAACATGGAGCATATATGTTGAGAAGATTGATCCGGTTATTAGTTATAAGGAAAGTATCAAATAGTAACATGCCTCCACAGCAAAGAAAAGGCTGAAAACCATATTTTTTCAGGATCCCAAGCCACTGCCAAACCCCCAGAAGTACCAAGAGAGTTAACTGAGCAGATGTGCCAGTTGGAAAGAAACTGGTTTAGAAGAGTCTAGCCTTTTTACTGTCCACCCGGGTTTCCTGAAGAAAGATAATGTCAAGAGAAATATGGGAGATAAATCTTCTGAAAGAGGTAGCTTTTAGGTGGCCCCCCACCTCTCTGATTTTGAGGGAGAGAAATATCATGGATTTGCTCTTGCTAGGGCTTTCATGCCTCTAAGCGCCCCAATATTAGTAGTAGTGTTTGATGAAACCACTGAGTGAATAGGTGGATGACCCTCCTTATGTCGGACACTGCGAGTTTTGATTGGAGAGTGTTCGAAACCATGTCCTCTAGACCATGTGTAGTCTTTACCCAGGGTTGTAGTTGTGATCTTAGCTGGTCCTAGACCAAGATCAAAACCTGGTGACTTGTGTAATGCTGGTCCCCGATAGGGAGGCAAGGGCGTGGGAGTTAAAAATTATTTGTAAGAGGGTAGAAGTGAGTCTAAAACAACACCAAGATTGTTTTCTCTAGTGTCAAACTCAGTCAGACTCGGAAGGCCAAAATAAACCTCTTGTTCAGAAACCTGGTCACCAATACTCTACATCGCTAGAGTGTGGTTGTAAAGTATTGTGTTATTGGTATCATCTCGGTCCACCGTGGAGGAAATAGCTGGGAGATTAAAAGTAGAGGTGGTCGGGGGATAGGTTGGGGCGATAAGAACTGTAAAAGTTTGAATGCAAGAGGAAACTGTGGTAGGCAGAGTGTTCAACGAAGTCGAGGTGGTCGGGGGACAGTTTAGGGCGATAGGAAGTGAGGTATTTTGATTACAAGGGGAATCTGTGGTAGGCAGAAAGCTCGTCAGAGTCACACCAGTTAGAACTGGAGAAAATGTAGCAGAAAGATCAGCTGAGTGAACATGATTGTGTGGGAAAGTAGAAACCGGACAATGGGTAGACAGCCTATGAAAAGGATGTGGTAGATTACTATCCCTTGGAGTGAAGGAAGTTGGTCCCTTTTTTAGAATGGTAGTATTATCTATGAGTTCTAATTCTAAGGAGGAGAGGGAAAAGTAAAGAGTTGGACATATAGCTTTGCCGTAATTTGGAGTAATTAGGTGTTTGGCTTGGCTGTGACCTTAAAAAATGGATTATTATTATTATTATATAGCTTTGAGCTTACCAGAAATAGATTCCAGTCCAGGAGAGTTTCCATCATCAAAATAATTTGGAAGATGTAGATGTGTAGGTGCAGTTGGTGAATCTGACATAGAAGCTAGCTCAAGCATAGTTTCCTCTGAAATTTCCTCTTCCATAATGCTAGTGCAAGTCTTTCTCAAGTGACCTGTCTGTCTGCAAATTGTGCATCTGAAAGGGATGCCAAGATAATCTAGTTTTTTACGAGTGACGTGTCCTCTCCAATCTATATCCAAAGTTTCATGTAGTCCCTCGTGTATATCTAGCTTAACTAGAATCCTCACCAGTTTCTTATATGTGCAAGAGAGGTTTTTGAGTCCAAGCTGATGAAGTGTCCTAAAGAGTTTCCAATAGCCATGAGGGCTTGTTCATTCTAGAGATATAGTGGTAGTCTAGGGAGGAGTACCCACAGATGTCGATGGTGAAAAAATCCTGAGATGGATCGAAGCTCACTCTCCACCGTTTCAGCATAAGGTTGTTATCATCCAGGATCCAGAGGCGTTCTAGAATGGTTGTAGTTTCCTCGGGGGATTTAAAATGAAAAAAGAGTCAGCCACGCCCAAGATGTGAGAGGTGGGTGACATAACCCAGAATAGGCTTCCATGATTTGAGAATCCAGGTATCTAGGTTCAAGTTGCAGAGATGTCTGTAGGAGATTCTGCCCACAAGATTGCAGAGTGCCCTGGAGACTATGTTTTCCAGATCAATATCTGAGCCAAGAACTAGTTTCTTTTTGTTTTTTTTGGATACCCACAGTCTATGAGAAGGTTTTTTGCCCCAGGAAAGTGATTGTGGGTCTTTTGTGCAGGTCCAGAGGGAGATGTAAACTTATGAGGAGTCTGGTGAACTAGTGTACTGCGAGAAACTTGTGTGGGTCCTCGGCAGGGAAGAGGATGAGAAGTGCTAATGAAAGGGTACAGGGTATAGTGTGGTAGTCTGCTAGCTGCATGAGGAGAAGAGTATGTGGTTGTAGGTAGATGGTTTTGTTGGAGGGTCGGGGAGAAGGAGACACTAGGGATAGTAGTAGAGTGTCAGTCGTGGAAATAACCGAGCCCTGGGCATTAAATAACCGCAGAACCCTGTGCATTAAATAACCGACCCGGTAAGACGACGCGGTAAGAGCTCTAGGCAGGAAAATCTCACCCAATAAATAATTGTTGGAGTAAAAATCATGGCTGGTAAACTTGGGTTTTTTAGAAAATGAAACGTTAATTACTCAGAGGTGGCAATCCGCTAGCCATCATAGTAAATTTTAAATATGATTAAGTAAAAGTAAAAAAATAAACATGTAAACGGATGTCTTTATAATAGTGAGGAAGTTAGTGGTTGAAATCACAACCATTGATTTATTGGGACGACTAAGAATATTCCAACAATATTTAATCTTGTCCATAAAAAACTGATTAAGTACTAAAAACATATTAAATGTGCCCATTGTCAATAGGTGTACGCCTTTCGGCGTAATTAGACCAAGGATAGGAACACATTCAATAGTCAATTTCTTATGTAACTGTGTGTAAACTTCTAAAAATTGATGTATGCTCGTAGAGGCTCAGAGAGATGTATGAGTGAAGCTGTTGTAATCTCCATGATCTGAATAATAAGACAACTGATACCTCTTCTTGGTGGACGTAGCCCAACATTTGGGTGAACCACGTGAAATCTATGTGTTTTTAATCTGCGTGATTGTTGATTGTCATATGTGAATTGTGTTTTTTGCATTTGCAATTATAACAATTGGTATCAGAGTGAAGGTGAATTGAGTAGGTGCCGCAGGTGGGAATTGAGTAGCAAGTCATCGACGCTCCCTAGGCAGTGTTAGAGGTGCGTCGACGCTCTCACACTTGTGAAATTCCAATTTTCGTAAAATCCGCACACCCGGTTTCTGCACCACAGAGCACCAGCACTTCCCCATCCATAGTGAAGGAGCATTGATCTCAAACTAGCACTCGCTTTCAATACTCCCAGGAGCATTGATCTCAAACTAGCACTCCCTTTCAATATTCCCAAGAGCGTCGATCTTCCTTCAAGGAAACATTTGCATGGTTTGAAAAATTAAAGGTATGAAGTTTTACAATATTTGGTATTAAATATTGTATGCATAAAACAAAAGGGTGGAGGAATTAAAGGTCTTTTTCAAAAATGAATTTTCTTTTTTAAAGCGTGAACAATTCAAGTGGGTGGATGATTAAAAAGGTGAATCTTTTTTTTTAATAAAGGGTGAGGTTAGTAAAAAGGTTTTTTATTGAACTTTTTTATTAAACCTTTTGGGGTTTATACCATTGTTCCTCCACATTTTAAAGGGCTTGGTTTTTATAAGCAATGGTTTTGGAATTTTTTCTTCTGCTAATGTCGAAAACTCAGAGTGCTAAGTTTGAAATTGAGAAGTTCAATGGTAAAAACAATTTCGAGGTCTGGAAGGTTAAGATGCAAGATCTGCTTGTGCAACAAGGCGTGGTGAAGGCGCTTTTGGGAAAAGCAAAGAAACCTGTGACCATAACAGATGAAGACTAGGATAAGATCGATGCGAGAGCACTGAGTGCCATACACCTGTGTTTGGTCGATGATGTTATGTTCAAAATTGTTACGGAGAAGACAACAACCAATTTGTGGATGAAATTGGAAAGCATGTATATGACAAAATCCTTGACGAACATGATCTTCCTGAAAAGGAAATTGTACACTTTGCGCATGAAGGAAGGTACGAAAATAGCTGATCATTTAAATACTTTTAATACTCTTTTAGTCCAGTTGACTAGCATGGGAGTAAAATTTGAATCTGAAGATAAGGTGATTATATTATTATGTTCTTTTCCCGAGTCATGGGATCACTTTGTTACCTTTATTAGTTCTAGTTCAATAGAAAGTATTGAGTTTGACGTTATTGTTGGAGCTTTACTGCCTGAGGAAACAAGGAAGAAATCTAATCTAGAAACCTCTACATCTGAGGCGATGATGGTCAGAGGCAGACCTAAAGAAAGAGGATAGGGTCAGAGGGATTTCTCTCGGTCAAAGTCGAAGGGTAAAAAGAGCAATCTTAAGTGTTGGTTTTGTGGCAAATCGGGACACCTGAAGAAGGACTGTTGGAAGCGACAACAAGCCTCCAAAGATGACCATCCAAAAGAAATGAAGGAAGCGAATGCAACTGAAACAAGTTCAACAATAGGTTCAGGTATGAATGATGAAGTTTTATCAATTAGTATTTGTTCACGTCATGATCAACAATGGTTATTTGATTTCGGTGCTTCAAATCACGTGTCTTCATAGACACTGATTTGTTACTTACCGGTCTATAGATGATGGAATAGTTTACATGGGAAATGATATCTCATGTAAAGTTGTGGGAATTGGTAGCATTCGAATTAAGATGTTCGATGGAAATGTTAAAATACTAACTGATGTGAGACATGTACCTGAGCTTAGGAAGAACCTAATTTCTTTGGGAGTCTTAGACATTAGAGGATATAAGAGTATTGTTCAAGGTGGAGTTATGAAGGTCTACAAAGGAATCCTACTGGTTATGAAAGTGAAGACTGTATACTCCAGGGCGGAACATGCATGTGGGGAAGGAGACTCCGTGAGTAGTGGGCGTAAGAAGGCATCCTGGGAAGAATCCTTCCAGTTATTCTATGCAGTTTTCCCTGTAACCTCAACCTAGACTAGGATTCCTTGCCTTGGGTGGAGCTTAGTCCCAGCTCGGGGGTGACCTACTGCTGAAAGTGATGAACAACATGGTCTAAGGCTAGGAGGTTCGTGGAAGGCCTGCACGTAGTTGGTGGAATTACCATGGTTTCAAAGATAAGTATCAGCTTATGCTTAATATTATGTTTTGCATGCTTGTGATGCTTATATGTATCATGTATTCTGTTGTGCATATGAATGATTGTTAATGTCAGGGATTATTTATGTTAGCGGTAATCTTGTGCTTACTCTGAGTTTAAATGTGTTTAATTTGATTTAAATGCATGTTATTAATTAAGTATGAGAATGATGTTGTTCTGCACAGTAGCGTTTGTCCGACCAATGGGTTGACGGTCGGGGGGAGTGTTACAGTTTAGTATCAGAGCATAGTTTCAACGTTGAGCCTGGATGGGTCGGATAAGTGGTCTTTGGACCGAGGCTTTGAGAAGAAAATTGTGTCTGGAGGACTAATTGCAGACCTCAAAATGTTTCTGAGTGTCAATGGGCTACTTGACCGTGTTACAAAGCTCAGGAGGTGTAGCGGTATTATAAAACTGCAGCCGATGTGGTATATGGCCACAAGGAGAGAGAGAGAGAGAGAGATCAACGCATAAAGTGTTGGAGCCATTGGTTCTGATCAGGAGAAAAGGAGATCCCTTATGACCATTAGATCTAGAGAAGGTGCCGGAAGGATATCCGAGAATCCTTTCGGGAGTTCGACTGTCGGGAAAAAGTGGGGAGCACTAAGACACAGGAACTTGAAAACCTGATAAGATATACATTGTAGATCTGTGGGGAGGGCTCGACCATTAGATCTTGTGGAGTCGTGCTCGAGTTAGTCACGAGAACCTTTCGAATTTCGCAAATTCGGGAGATGGGAAGTGAGGAGAGGTGAACACCTCCAAAACCCGAAACCCTAAAATCCCGAAACGATCTACACCGTAGATCGTAGGAGAGGAACTTGACCGTTGGATCAAGTAGATGATAGACCGTAATTTCAGAATTTTGGCAAATGGAAGTTCAAGATGTGTATATGCATGAACTCCTGATGCCCGAAACTCCGAAATGAAAAGTGAAAGTAGTGGGGCCCCATGACATCACTGGGAGTGAGGTGGACCTTCTTAAGGACACCATGTGTCACTAACTGGGTGGACGATAGTTGTGTTGTGGGCGCGGAGGGTAAGGAAATCCAATTTTTGGAATTCGGGGATTGAAATGACAGGAGACTTGGAGGCGCTACATCGTGAACTCCCGGTTACCGAAAACCCAAAACTCTGAAATCCTGAAACACCGAAAGGATTTGCGTCATAGATATGAGAGAGGTCTAACCATAGGATTTCACTTGGAATGGATGTGGACACATGGGTGTGTACCACGTGTCAGTGGGTCGAAAAGAAAAGTGAGCATGGTGGGACCTGATGACGTTGTTGAAGGTGACATGGACCCTCCTAAACGTGCCACGTGCCACCATGGTTGTGGGCAACAACTGTGCTATGTGGGCCCAGAGGGTAAAGTAAATCAGGATTTCAGAAGTCAAGGGTTGGAAAGGAAAGCAAGTCTGAGAGCCTCAAGGACCGAAACCCCAAAACCCAAAGTTTTGAAGTCCCAAAATCTTTGAACACAGAAGAACCATAACGAATTTGTTTTTTAACCGTTGGATGTTGGGTAAACGTGGACCGTCGATCCACCCAATTTACATGAATTCAGTAAATCGAAACTCCAGGAGATAGTTGTGTGTGCCTTAAACTCTTCAAAGGCCGAAGGCCCAAGTAGCACCTAGTATTATAGCACTTGGTCATGACCCTTGGTCACGTGCGTAGGGACTAAGAAAGAGGGAGCTATCACCCAAAAGTACAGAGCCGAGCAGAGCTTGGAAAATTCATGAAATTGAAACATTTTCTTAAATTGGATTGTTTATGAATGATGAAGGAATTGTCAAGAAACGAAGGCCTGACAAATTCTAGTCGTTTGCGCATTGTATTGCGAAAGGTTGACGAGTGCCAGAACTGATTCGAATTGCCACAAAGTGCAAAGAAATGGAAGAGACACATAATGCTTCCAGTTCAGAAAATGAAGCTCAGAAGAGATAGCGTAGAACTTTTGTATGTAGAGTGTGCATATCAAGCGCAATGAGTGCTTATAGAGGGAACTTGTTTTAAGTTCGAAAGACTCTAGGAGACGAGCGTAGAGGGTGCCAAGAGGGCACTAGAAAGTATTTTGGAAAACACAGAAGGGTCAAGTTCCTTTGAGACTGAGTAGGTTAAAAGCTCAGGGAGAAACAGTGCAAGTTCACACACAGAGCGCAAGTGTGCGGCAAGATGAAGTTAAAATTTCATCAACCGAAGCTCGGGAAGGAAAACACCATCGAAGCCTTCGAAATATTCGAAATCCTTCAAGTTAGGGAGGAAGTCAAGTCCAGAAGAATTGATGCCAAGATATTTGGAGAGAAGTAATTGAGAACCTGAACGGACAGTAGGAATCCTTGGAGGGAGAAGCATCGATAGTCGTGCATCGTTAGATCAAAAGAAACTATGAGGAGGATGACGCTAAGAGTCATTCAGCACTCGAAAGCTCAGGGGAAGTATTGAACCATCGATCTCAAGGAAGATCGAACTGTTGATTCCTTTCATCGGGAAATCAAAAAATTGAAAGTTGGGAGAACAGAGGAAGTTGTTCTCGAAAATCCTGAAACGCGAACTTCTAATTCACGAGGAGAGATCTAGACCATTGAATCATGACAAGTATCAGGCGTTGATCTGACGCACTTGAATTTCATGAAGACGGAAGTTGAAAAAGGGAAGAGAACTGTTTTCTAATTTTGCAAACCGTGAAGTCCCGATTCACGAGAAAGGATCCACACCGTTGGATTACGAGGAGCTTTGAGTCATTGGATCTGACTCACGTGGATTTCGGAAAACTAGAGATCGAAAGAAAAGAGGGGAAACTGTTTTTTGAAACCCCGAAATGCGAATTGTCGATTCGCGAGGAATTGATCTAGACCATCGAACCCAGAAAACTTTGGACCTTTGATTTGGGGAAAATGGGGTTCGGGAGTTCGAACCTAGGGAGAAAGGAGGAGAGCTAATCCTCGAAGTTCGTGAAGGGTAAAGTCTCGTAGCGCTTGAAAGTTGGGGCCCCAGGTCATAGCTAGAGGTCACGCCGGTGGAAGTTAAGGGAAGAGCTAGCACGCGGTAGACTCTTGTTTCAGATTTCGGGAATAGAGAGAATCAAGGGTGACTCATATCGAAACACCCGGTACATGAAATCCCGAAATGTCTTTTGGATAGGCACGTGGTCATAGTCGGTGGCCACGTAGGAGAAACTTGTGCCTCCGCTAGTTCTCACAGGTGAGTTTTTGCGCAAGGCCTGTGGATTTGTTCCGTGGAGGTTCTAGTAGGGACTCGAAGAGCTGCTCTAGCTCCGAGAGTTGAAGATCCATTGACTGGGAGGTTAGCAGACCCCGCTGAGGTGGGGGAACTGCATTGAAAGTGCTCAGGGAAGGAATAATCATGCACAGTTATTATAGTGGGGAGCACAAGAAGATTTAGGAATCCGAGAAGAATTGAATACTTCTAGGATCAACAAAAAAAAAATTTATAGGGAGAAAGAAGTTGCTACAATTTTGTGGCAACAAGTATGTTATGGCTCATTTGGTCAACCCAAGGAAAGAATGCTTGCATGTTGCAAGTGTTATTGATGACGTTGTTGCATAAGGAGGGAAGCAACAAAAAGCTGAAGTGTTGATTATAAGTTTGATAAAAGAAGCGTGAAAGCTTCTACTTCCATTAGACATTCAGATAGTATAAAATTTATTAATGGTAGTCATACAGGTATGAGTTTTTATTACACTTTTTGCATAATTGCTGAAAGGAAATTTAGGTAAGAATTTCCTCAGCTGGAGTTATTTTATAAAATCACATGATTATATTATTGAGTGTATACCACTGGATGCAGTAAAGGCTGGAGGCCAGTATTAATTCAAATCTTTTTAGATTTTGAATGCACACACTCACACAGTAGAATGTCATGTTAATTTGGTTATGGGGTAATAACCAAAGAATTAAAAGATAAGAACTTGTTATAAGAATGAATTCCAGTAAGCTAGTTGTGTATGAGACCAAGACATGGTTGGATATGGCAAGTTACAGATATGGAAAGATTATGAGCCACACAGGTACTAAAAGATTCCTACCTTTAAATAAAACTTGGACTGCAACCTTTTTGCTAACGCTAATGTACACCACAGAATTATATTATTGGTGTAGTGTTCGAGTCGAAAAGGAAGGCATCCAATTAATTAGGAAGACAATAGGAAGTGTGTGGAGAATGTGTCAACACATTGGCCAGAATTCCAACTCACGGATGGTGAGATACATAACTGAGATAAAGAGCATTATGTAATTCAATGCAAGGTTCACCGAATAAGTATGCATTGAGAATTGCATTCATGCATTGTAAGTGATAGAATTGTATATTAAAAGAAATAGTTGAATGAGTTTTGTAAGTAAATGCATTGCATGGAAATAATTGTTACTAACAACTGAAATGTTGTGAACTCATGAAGCTGAGGACATTTCAGGAGTTGCTAGACATTGCAACACGAAAGTTGCAAGTCAAGTAGTCACATGAGCATTGACTACAGAAAAAAAATTTACTTGTTCAGAAAAAGAAATAATGAACTTACAGATATTACTGTGAACATGCATATGCATAGAATGACGAGTCGTTCTAGTTTATTAAGTTGTTTGGTAATTGTGATTGAATTGCTAGGTGCAGGAAATTCTAAGATCATTGCATAAGATGTTGTACATGTTGAATTATGATGTACAAAAAATACTGACAATTTGTTGGCAGTATGCAAGATGAAGTCTTGCAGGAAAATTGTATGCAGTTTGGTGCCTGTGGAAAATCACAAGGATGGTTGCATTCATAATATGGCAATAGACAAGATGAATCATGAAATAGAATGTCATGTTTTGGGGATAAAAGTTGAATTTCCTTTCGAACTAATTGGAGTTCCTAAATGAATTCTTTTATGTTCTCTCATGATAACTGCATGTGGTTGATGCAGATGAGATGATGTTGATAAAAGTTAAAATGTTGACTACAAAGAGTATCTCGGGAAGATGTTGCTTGGAAACCTTGAGGGCAGTTCGAACTCCTCGAGCCACGGTGCTCTAAGACTTTCAGTCCGGCCTATTGCTGAAGCCCAAGGAAAGGGAGGTGTAGCACCGATGGACTGTGCTTGTGAAGGTGTATACTCCCAGGTGGGATAGGCATGTGGGGAATGAAAGACCATTGGTTGGAGTGCTGTTGAGGTTTGAATGGTTGGAGTGCTGCTAAGGTTTGGTACCTTGGCCTAGACCACGTGGATATGGATTGTGGACTGTGGCTTTCTTAGGAATCCATTGCCTTGATGGAGTCATAGCCTTGCTCAGGGGTGGAAGGTCTTCTCAATCAAAATATAAGTACAATTCTCTATTTATTGTATGTTGTGTATGTTGTATACATTTATAATGTTATTAAAATTGTCTGTATATAGATATATATACATTGCATATATGCTTGCATTACCACATCCATGATTGTACATAATGTGTCTCATATTTCATTACTTAAGAAATATATATACATGATGCTAATCATGTAATCGATTCGAATGTGATTTAGGTGGAGCAACAAGGTGTCCTACAAGTGCATCCTGTGCGCATATTGGACAGGAAAATAAAACAGCTCCGGAATCGAGCTATAGGGCTTATAAAGGCCCAGTGGACCTGGTACGGTCCTGAGGACATGACATGGGAGCATGAATATGTTATGCTAGCAGAGTACCCACATCTTTTTGAAAATTTTGAAAATCTTGCAGATGCAGTGTAAAGTTGCACTGAGGATAGTGCAAAAATAAGGGGAGAGGATTGTAATGTCCCCAAGGCCAAGCCTTGTTGTAAATCATGTCTATGAAGTATAAAGCTTGCATTATGAAATGTAATTATGTTTTATAGGCCGGTGAGCCAAGTTTATATAAGCTGGTGGGCTTATGTGTTATTAGGCCGGAGAGCCTAAGTGTTAAGGCAGGGAGCCTGCTTTTGTATATGTAATCATGCAGAACATTAATAAAAATATAAACACTGCTGCGTGCAGACCGACCACGATGAATTAGTGATGGGGGACTAAGCTTCCACAAAGTGGGTAAGGGATTGGGGGCTGGAAGGTTGGAAAGAGAGGCTGAGTGTTGAGCCTAGGGGCTTAAGTCCTTGGAATAATATTTTAATATTATTCCAAAAAGCCATGTGAAATATATGTTTTGTCCTAAGTTCCTGGAGAGGAACGCATGCTGATGGAGTGCATGCAGCTTCATGGGTGACAAGTGTCAACCCAAGCACATGCAGTTAAAAATGTTCAAATGAGCCGTGTTGGGGGGTTCCTCCCCCATTATACCGTCGGCTGTCTGAACCCGTTTTGCCTCTGCGTCTGCATTTTCTTACTGATGCACCATGAAGGAAACCCTCATGGGAAAATTGTTTTCTCTTGCATTCTTCCATTCTCCATCTGAGTCTCTTTGCCATTCCCCATCCTTCGGGAATTCTGTTTAGCTTTGCGATCGACCTCTATGTTGATTCCTTGTCAGGCACCCTGAGACTAGTGGAAAACTCGCGGACTGAGTCGTGTCTCCTGTGAAGTCCGAGCACCCTGTAATCGCATAGCCGCACTATGCCTTAGTGCTAATTGTGGTTGTTTCGGATGTCCATACCCATTTTCCCAGTTCACTGTTGTGGCCACACAGTGCTGGACTACGTGTGGCTTGCTGGCCAGTGTAAGTTCGTGCTGAGCCTCGTGGTTGCCCGACTGTGTTGGGAACCGAGATTAAGGAAACAGGTTGTATGACCTATGTGTAACCTCTCTCCAGGTGAGGGAGGTGATTGTTGTGGAAGAGGCAGGTTGTCAGGCCTATGAGTAGCGCTCTCCCGGTGAGAGAGTTTGCTGGGAAGTGGTTTTCTCCCAAAGAGAGTCCAGCACCAGCTACGGAGCTCTGAGAATTCCTGATCCAGCATGTTACCGAGACCCAGAGAGGGAGGTGAAGCATTGATGGACTATGCTTGTGAAGGTGTATACTCCAGGGTGGAACAGGCATGTGGGGAATGAGAGTCCGTGAGTAGTGGGCGTAAGAAGGCATCCTGGGAAGAATCCTTTCGGTTATTATGTGCAGTTTTCCCTGTAACCTCAGCCTAGACTAGGATTCCTTGCCTTGGGTGGAGCTTAGTCCCAGCTCGGGGGTGACCTACTGCTAAGAGTGATGAGCAACATATTCTAAGGCTGAGAGGTTCGTGGAAGGCCTGCACGTAGTTGGTGGAATTACCACGGTTTCAAAGATAAGTATCAGCTTATGCTTAATATTATGTTTTGCATGCCTGTGATGCTTATATGTATCATGTATTCTATTGTGCATATAAATTATTGTTAATGCCAGGGATTATTTATGTTAGCAGTAATCTTGTGCTTACTCTGAGTTTAAATGTTTTTAATTCGATTTAAATGCATGTTATTAATTAAGTATGAGAATGATGTTGTTCCGCACAGTAGCGTTTTCCCGGCCAGTGGGTTGAAAGACGGGGGGAGTGTTACAACGAGTGTATGTAGGTTTGAAATGCTTGCATAAAATTCAAAAATTGCTTTTCTTTGTGAGGCGGTGTGCACACAATCCGCAAGGAGTGCATTGACAGGGACTGTTTTGACTCGTAAAGCTCAGGAGAAATAGCATAAGATTTCCTTTGTAAGGAGTGCAAGGTGACTTCTTCAAGTAGTGCATAGTCATCCGCAAGAATCTAGATCTTGCATAAGAATATGCTGCAAGGAGTGCACAGATCCAGAATTCAGTCTATAAGGAGTGCATCGACAGAGTCTGTCTCGATTCATAAGCTCAAGAGGAACAATGTAAGGCTTATTTGCAGAAAGTGTAAAGTGGTTGCCGCGAGATGTGCACAGTCATCACAAGAACTCAAATCTTGGGTAAATATATGTTGCAAAGAGTGCACAGGTATGGAATTCAAAGAGAACTGAAGAGACTCTATAAAGAAGTCGAAGGATGAGAACAAAGGAATGCCAGGAGGGTGAGAAAGAATTATTTTCAAGAATATTTGGATATGAGGTTGACGAATTTCCCGGAAAGGCAAGAAGTGCTTGGGAGATCAAAATCTTTGAGGAGATCAAGCTCAAGATGGGTATCATTTCCCAAGAAGTGCGAACGAGAACCAAGAAATAGACTCGCAGGAATGATAAAGGTTGAAGCCTTTAAATCTTTCGAAAATCTTCTAAGTTAGAAGAAAGCGTAAGCTCAAGGGAAAAGATTTGGACCGTCCGACCAACGTCTAGACAATGAGGATTGAGCGCAAAGGAAAATATCTTAGACGTTGATCGTTCCGAAATCATCCATCGTCAAGGAGGACACGAGGTGAGAGATCAACATTTCCCTGACTCATGACTCAAAGAAGCCAAAGGCAAAGTTACAAGAACTCACGAATCACGAAATCGCGATTTGATCACAGCCGTTGATCGAAGGAGGGAGATGAACAGTAGATCTATTCTTGTCGGGAGTTCGTAACTTGAGAATTCAGAGGTAAGAGTTTTGAGAAATCACAAAATTGTGATTTGATCTGAACTGCCGGATTGAGGAGAGATCTAGACCATTGATTTTCTAGGGAGATTATTCGCGAAGTGTGAACTCGTGAAACACAAAATCGTGAAGCGCTCGAAAGATTGGACTACGGTCATAGCGAAGGGTCACATCGGTGAAGGAGAATCGAGGGGATTGCATGCGTTAGGATCCTGTCGGGATTTTGGAAGTCGGGAGAGTCGGAGTGACTCACATGCAAAGGCCCGATACATGAAGTCACGACGCACCTTCTGATTAGGCGACTAGTCACAGCCTTAATCACATAAAGGGAGGGGGCTTAACCAGGAGAGCTAGTGTCTAAATATGCTGAATCTTAAAGGCATTAAGGAGAAAGCCACAGGTTCCATATAACCTGCGCTTTAAGGGAAAGAGGGCATGTTAAGTGGATTTGAGATTCTTGAGGGCCAAAGAGTCAATCAGACTCAGTCTATTGATCGATCCTAGACTAGGAGGTCACGCAGTCCTTATGGGAGAAGGGGGGTCTGCATCAAGTGGTATCAGAGCTTAGATTTTTAATTTTTGTAGTAGAGGGTAGATAAAGAGAATACTCTTATACCATCAAGTGGTATCAGAGCTGAAATTTTCGTCTGTAGATTTCAGGCGAAAGAGAAACAGGAAAAGAGATAAAGGAGATAGTCGCATACCATCAAGAGGCATCAAAGTGGATTTCATTTGCAGATTTCAAACGAAGGAGATAGAAAAGACAGTCTGACAAGAAATGGATTATGTCTGCAGATTGTAGGCAAAGGTGGAAAGGAAAATAGTGATAATCTTATGACATCAAATGGTATCAGAAGATGAGGTTCACTTGTGGACAACAGGTGAAGGAAGACAGAGTACTGATACTCTGTAAAGATGGTTGCATGGTGTGCAACAAATGGTAGATAGCTAGGAGGGATAAAGACAGAAAATATGGCTACTAAAGGCCATGAGCGTGGTCAAAGAGGAGATCGCCAGAAGAAAAGTAAAGCAGAAATTGATGAGGAACTCGCTAAGATAAGAGCGAGAATGGAACAACTGACATTGAATATACAACAGGATAAAAAGACATGTTGGTCATACGAATGGCCTTTGAAGAGGAAAGAAAAATGGCCTATCTGAAGCTTGTTGGCCAGAAAACAACAACAAGAGTTGAGGAAGTGGTTGAGGTATGTTGAAAATGTTGGGGGATTGGTTGAACTATCCAAACTCAGGGGATGGCTACGAGGAAACAGTCATGCAAATTTCAAGAGGAGAACATTCAACAAAATTGCTCAAAATTTTCAGCCAGGAAGTTGAAAGGGAGATAACCATAGCATTGGAGCCTGCAGCAAAAGAGGAGGCAGGAAACATAGATTTTGTTGAGCTATATGAGGAATTGGAATCCCTGGAGAGGAGGATAGATATGCAGAGTAGGCATATCCAACAGATCAAATTGGAAACAGGTAGAGGAGTATACCAGCCTAGGGAAAAGTTGGAAGAAGTTGGAGTTGAACCAACACAAGAGGAGATGACAGAAGTCAATCTGTCAGAGGAAGACGCTGAGCAGCAGCTCAGTGATGAGACTGTAAAAATGGAGTCTGCAGCAGGATGGAAAGCTAAGGCCACACTAGATGAAGGCATCAAGGGAGATCAAATTGATCTAACCATTGACAAGGAAGAAGTGTAGCAGAGAAGTCTGCAAAACAAGGACCAACCAGTTGAGCAGCTAGACAAGATGATCGAAGAAATCAGAAGTTTGATGTTGGGGTCAGCCCAAGAACCTGTCAGTAGGAGGAGGCTGAACAGGGGAGGACCTGCCATAGCAGCAGAGAAGAAACAACAACAACAACAATAAAATAAGTAGCAAGGAAAAGGAGCATATGAACAGCTCCAAGAGAAAGTATGGGATCTTGGAGGATCTCAACAACATAGCAGAGGGAGCCATGAGAAAGAGCTCATGATTTTCCCAGCCATGGGGTATATGATTCAAGAGGGATTGTTTTTAAAGGGAAATCAATTGTTGAAGGGATGGATTTTGTGTTGGGACTACCAAGAACGCAAAGAGGATGGGATCCCATATTTGTGGTGGTGGATAGATTTTCAAAGATGACACACTTTATCCCATGCTAGAAGACCAGTGATGCAACACATGATGAAAATCTGTTCTTTAAGGAAGTTGTGAGACTTCATGGCCTACCTAGAAGCATTGTATCAGACAAAGACACAAAAATTATTGGTCGATTTTGGAGAACACAGTGGAAGAATTTGGGGACAGATTTGTCCTTCAGCTCAGCTTATTGTTACCCATGATTTTGGTCATCATGATGATGTATTGATGATGGTGTACTCAGGCTCTTCATAAGAACTTTTACCTGAGAAAAGTTACTTTCATCTCTTCCAAGAAAACTCATTTTTGAAGCAAGTTTGCAGGCTGCTAGTATATTTGGCTGCGATAATGACCCATTCTCGTAGGCTGCCTTAAGCCAGGGTGTGAACTTCTCACACTGTGTTGAACTGCTAGGGTGTGAACTCTTCCTAAAGCAAGGAAAAAGATGAATTCTCGAAGCTTCTAGAAGGGAATCTTC
>JZKD02S0495177.1:152140-172456 GCA_000966675.3 Picea glauca
GTTATTGGTTTGTAGGTTCATTTTAGGGTCACATATTTTTTGGGGGATTTGAGGTCTATAAAATTTTTGAGCCTATTTGAGATATTAAATGATTATTTTTGGGGTCAAAACTTTCTAAACAAAGTTCTTAGTCTTGTGATGTTATTCTACACATCGAGAGATTTCCTAGGCACGAAGATCACCTCGATAAGAGTTTTCATGTAGAAGTTATGCACATTGTAAGTTGACCTATCTTGTTGACCACCATGATATCGAATGGATGCAATGTCATCTCACATTACTCACACATGGGGAGCTAATCATGTGTGGAATTTGAAGAAGATTCTAGAAGGTTAAAAAACCCTAACCCTCATCAAAGGTTGAGGTATGCAAAAACCACACCACTAACCCTAAATGGCTATTAGGCGATGGTAAACACTAAGCCACTAGGAAATGAAGGGATTCCATTATTATTGTATTGGGTATTGTTGCATATAGAGCAAAGCATTGAGAGTTGGATATTGAAGCAAAATATATGAAGTAGAAGACTTTGTAGTAGCAATATCGGTCATAGTGTCTATGGAAACTCCATAGTGAGTGCACTTTCTTTGTATTTACATTTTATAATTCAAAAGAAAAGAGCAAAGCATAGGCTTCACCTTCTAGTTGGGTTTCTCTCGTATTGGGTTTTCCCAGGGTACATCTTATGTTCATTATGTGGATGGTACATTTATTTGCATGGATTCTTTCATTTCACTTTTTTGTTAATTTCATTATTTTGTGTAGTAAACTAGTAATATCAAATCTAAAATCTAAAGCAAAACACTATATAATAAAATATTGCAAGATCTGTTGTGATAGACTATTCTAGTGGAATATCCATGACAATTTGTAGATCACTATGTTGAGTAAAAGATTATCTTTTTTCCAACAAACTTTTGATGCTTAATTCATAATTGTCGAATGGAAGAGTAGCATAACCATTGAATCAATGAGATGAATGCAATTTTGAAATACAACATATCTAAGGAACATGACAGTAAATTGTGATGGTTGGGATTTTTTGTTGGAATAACTATAGTGGGGTGCAAAGTAATGAGTGATTCCATGAGCGAGGTATTTTGTGGTGTTGATGTGGCCTTCACAAAATTATTCAAGTTAGGAACTGGTGGTATGTACATGAGTGGGGAAATTGAGAGTTAGCATAGGAATGAATATCTCTGGATTTAGGATTGAAGATGATTCATTTAAAAATCTTAGACCAATTTGGATCAAAAGGTGATTATCAAAAATAAATCCTTGCAAATTGGAATTTGGTGAATGATTATGGGTGAGTGCAAGAAGTTCATGGCCAAAAAAGTGGCAAGCGGGTCAACGGGAATGCGGACGCACACGAACATGTTTGTGTCCTTAGGAATGTCCGCGCGTTCCTAAACCTATATGTTTGGAAGTGGTTGAATATCCACGAGGCCTGCCGAGCAAGTTTAGTGGCAAGAACATGCACATGTTCCTTTTGTTAAACTTTTTAAAAGGGTCGGGAGCATGATTTGTGCTCATTGTGCACAAAATGCACTCGTGTTTTGACTCTCATTGAGAAAAGAGAGAGGAGCTATAGAGGAGCAATGGAGGGAGGATCTTTACACCGTGTCCAAGTATGTTTGATTTATATTATTTTTAACCCAATTTTGTCTATTTCTCCCAAGAATCTTAATTAAAAAAAAATTGTAATTTTGTATTTTAATTAAAAAAACCAACCTAATTTACATACCATGGCTTTTAAATTGCAGCATATATAATATAATGGAACCCCAAGACAATGTAAACCACTTAGAAGAAAACCAAGAAGATCAAAACCCCAACCCACTACAACCACCCAATGTAAACACTCAAATTGATGAGGGGTTGGTTATATTAAGAACCCTTGAGGAACAATTAAGGGACACTAGAGAGCCTACCAAAGTCTCCTTGGCCACTTCTTTGGACATCATTGTGAAGTCCATTGAAAGTTCCCAAGGGAAATTGACCTCTATTTCAGATTATAGGGCAAGAATGTATGAGTACTATAGCACTGGTTTGGATAGAAACCAAGTCAAAAAACTGAGCATTTCAAAACAAAAAATATTATCTATATTTAGGGATCCTATAAATGGACAAGATCTACCATTGACCAAGAAACAAATCTCCATTGATTGGTGCATCCATCCCGAGATTAGTAAAAAACAGATGGATAGGTGGTACATGGTTTTTGATAAACCTCCCTGCAATAACAGGGACATTCCCTTATATTTTATGAGAAAATTATGAGTTGGGTTTATTTTGGGTAAGCATGTCAACTACTTTGACATTGGTGAATTTCAGGGGGTGGGTCGAGGTCCGCACAAAACCGAGAACATGCTAGGAGTGAACCTATGTTAGGTCTTCATCCCTGTTGGCATTGTGCACGGGGTGTAAGACCCTAGGTTCGATTTATCTATGACCAACAAAACCCACCAGACACCTACCCTTTAAGCATCACCTACTTGCACAGATGAAGTCTCACCCGAGGTATCTATTGGGACTGTGAGAACTAGGCTTCTGTAGTAGCAAGGGAATGGGAGGAAAACACTCGGTTCATTTTTTCTTATTATGTCAGTGCACGTAACTTGGTTCTTAGTCAGTATTAACTTACTTCTGATTCAGATTCCTATAATCAACATATTCCATATTACTGCATAGATTTGTTACTGCCATAGTCATGAACATTGCACCCTATTTAATCATAAGAAAAATCTACTCTACGATGCATCCAAACATAATCCATAAGAAAACATATAACATACAAAAACAAAAGATTCGATATCAACTCTTTAACCTTCCTTTATTCATTCTTCTCATACATTGTTACATTCACGAACTTTGGAACTCATCAGGGAATTTAACAGAACAGGCCATAACATGACATAACTGACCAGAACCTAACATAATAGAACCAACAATATTGAGGAAGGCACACTTCATGAACCCTTAATATCCCAACCCGTTACATATTTATACATAAATCTAGGGCTAAAAACCCTAATTTTCTCATCCCAAAAATACTCCATTACAATGCATGGCCAGTTCAGTCAACTAGCTATTCGACAACTTTTTTCTGCTTTTCAATTTGCATGTTGATTTTCTACTGTTCTTCTATTTATGGAATGTCGGGCTGTCATCCTTTTGTCATGCTTTATTCTCTGTGAGCTTTATTCTTCAGTTTGCTTTATTCTTCTATTTGTGCCCTGTCTTGCTTCTGCACACTTTCCTCCTTATGTGCACTTTCCTCCTGGATGTGCCTTAGTTGCGCACTCCCTTGCTTTCCTTCTTCTTCCGTGCACTTTTCCTTTACTTATTATTTTTCCCCAAAACTGTATTAAAACAGTTTCCAAAACTGCATGTCCAATAGGCCCCCAAAACTCACTTGTGGCTCGTCCCGAGCCACTCAAGCCTGTTGCCTGCTTTTCCATGCCGAAATAAAATTTTGAGAGGCATCCTTTGCTACCTACACCTCTTTGATGATTGTGGCCTCTGTTGTTTCAATCTCCTCTACCCCCGGTGCGATCAAGTTTGTAAGTTTGTCCTCTACTTCAGTCGCTACCTGCGGACCATACCCTACACCGTGGCCAAACTTTCCAATTATCCTCACTACCTCTTCCTGCAACAGTCCCAATTTTTGTTGAAGGATGTTTTGTTGATCCCTCATATTTTGTACCTCCATGTATGACTTCCTCTTTTCTAAAATGGTTGTCATCCGCTCTGCTGGTGGAAGTGTCATTATCTTCTATGAATATTGATGTGCTCTCTCTTGTGCTTCCCTTAAGCGTGCTTCCACTACCTTCATCTCCGAGTCTTTTGCCAACTCGATCCATATCTCTATGCTCTCCTCACATAGTTTGGCGCATTCTCCTTCTACTTTCTCAATGTTTGCAACTACTTTGGTTGCAATCCTCTCCCTGGCTTCACGCACCTACGGTGGCATTCCTGGCATGCTCCATCGTTTTAGATCTTCTATTTTTGATCGGAATCCCTTAATGACTTCTTTGATCATCTGCACTTGTTCCTCCATGGTAGCTTCTACAACTAGGGGAACTTCTAGAATTTCATTATATAACTTTTGGACCATTGTTTGGGTTCTCTGCGCTATCCCTTTAGCCTCGTACTTTTTGTTTAATGTTTTCTTGGCCCTCTCCTCAACGTCATATTTATTCTTCAAAACTTATTCTACTCTTCCTTCAAATTCCCTCTTTTGTTGAAGTGTTGTGTCATACTTCTCCTGTAATTGGGCTCTTTCGTCCCTTATTCTTTCTAGCTCTATGTGTTCTTCGTCTCCTCCATTCCTCATTTCTTGCACCAATCCTGATTGCAAGTCCTATAACCTTTTCATTAACATCCTTGATACGACTATATTGAGATGGCCCAATGCATTTACTTTCTCCTATAACTTGCCCATTGGAAACTCTAGCGCATCTGTCTCAATCTGTAAGGTTATATTCCCTATTGTTAGCTATCTCAGAGCCAACTGCATGCTTTTTGCTTCTCTTCTTGGCCCCGTGGATGGTCCTTCCCCAGACCTGTGCGTTGTCATAATGCTTGTTGCTTCCAACATCCATGGAAGTACTCCCAGTTGATCCTGCACTTTCTTCTATTGTTCTGCTTGCTTCCTTGTTTCTTCCTCCCATATTTCTTATGTGGTATTGTGTATCCGGTACCCAATTTCGTCCATATCATAATTAGTTAATAAATAAAATGGGGTCTGTCTTTATGCTTTGTCCTTCTTGTGCACCCCCCGTGCGGGTCTTGTCCCTGCATCCTTCCTCTTTGTCCTTGCTTCTGGAACTGATTGTTGCACCGCTGTTGTGGATGGCCCAGGCGGATCTCATGCACCATTGTTCTGCTCATCATCAGGATCCTCATCACTTTTTTCTTATTCTTCCTCCTCTTCTGATGGCCCTTTCTTTTTGGTTGGGATCTTCCAATCCTCCTCCCAGTCACTGACTATCAAGTTCACGTCTTATTTTATCAACTTGTAACTGGTTTCCAACCATTGTCGCGTTGGATCCTTCATTTTTCTACTTTTTCCTTTATTTTCTTCCCTTTTATACTTTTTATTTGTTTTCCCTTATTTTTCTTGCTACCACAGTACATCTACTACCTCCCCCTCACTCTACCTTATTTAAAAACCTCCCCACTCTTGCTACTATGGTACAAATATTTTCTCCCCCTCACTCTACCTTATTTAAAAACCTCAACATCCTTTTACAACTTATCATCTTTTTATGTCCTCGATGATGGGTGGAGTGTCCACTAGAACGTTGGATGTTTCAAAACTCCACACACATGTTTGATCGAGAAATATCTCTAACATCGTTCAATTTATTTAAGTATAATAAATTAAATAGTTAATTAGTTTACTTTCATTAAAAAGTTTGTGTATATATATATATATATATATATATATATATATATTTAATTTCTTTCATTTTCATGAAAGAATAAATTATGAAAGTAAATATAATTTTAACGCTAGCTAACATTAACCCTGGCAACCAAATTACATACATCTTAATTTAAAAAACTATTGAGTATGAGGACTAAATCCGTTTGCACTTTTTTTTTCCAACGGGAAAATTTTGCAATTATATATTATATAATTTGTTTTCATACCAAAAGGTACAATAGGAGACTGAGGAAAATCTGCTGAAAAAATAGATAAAACTTTCTCCTATAGCGGTCTATCGACGGACAAAAGGAGAAAGTTTTGATAGAAAGTGACAGAAAGATGAAGTTGCTTGATAACTAATGAGAGAGATATGAGAGCATACAAATTAGAAGTGTAAGAGAGAGATCTGAAATCAAGAAATAAAAACTCCAACTTTCATATCGAGAAAGTCCTCTGGGGAAGGAGGAGTAAATTGATCTTAGTAAAAAGTTAGTGAGAGGGGGGGACCCTCATGACCATCAATCCAGAGGTTATAAGATAGGATGCCCTCTTGTTTCTGGAGCATTGTCTTTGAAAGTTGATCGACTGATTTGTTGTGCTCACGATAGATATGATGGAAGCTGAGTTTTTTTAAAGTGTGTTGTAGATGTCGAATTCTATCCTTCCAAGTTGTGATGGATCTTTCTTGAAGATCACCCTTGTTGCTCAGCCAATCAATAACAATTCTGGAGTCCCCTAGAACCTGGAGGACATCAATGTGGAGTCTAGAGGCCAAGAATAGTGTGGCCTAGGCACCCAAAATCTCTGCCCTAGTGTTGGTGCCTGGGCCACAGTTGAAAGTCCATTTATAAAGAGTGTTTGGCGAGATTTTGATTATCCCACGTACTCCACTTTGAGTGCCATTTGCAACCACTGCTCCATCGAACCAAGATGTGGGTGTGTCATATAAATCAAGGCCCGTCTTTATGTGAGGTAGCCTTTGATTTTTAGTGTGTGCTTCCTTCCAAGAGTTAAAAATCCCAAGGGCTTTGTAAGTTGCAGCATTTGTGGATGGAATCACATTTTCAAATAAAGTTTTATTTCTCTCCAACCATATGGTCCAACAAATAAGAGGTGGGAGGTGTAAGTGCTTGCGATCCCTTTGGGCCTAAGTGTCAAAATAGTATGAAAGCTCATTCCCATCCTAAATGGATTGAAAGTTTAGTGCCAGAGCAATTTTCTCCCATACCTGTCTAGTGAATGAGCACTTTATAAAGATGTGGTCTACAGATTCAGAGTCAGAAAGACAAAGGTGGCAATAGTTTGGCCCAGACCATCCCTTTTTTTGTATAATATCCCAGGTATTTAGTTTATATTCCATCATCAACCAAGTAAAATGTTTAATCTTAGGTGGAATGTGCCAAGACCAAAGATGCTTTCGCCATCCACTGACTTCTACGTGCCCATGCAAATTGATAATGGCTTCATATAAATTTTGTACAGTGGGATAAACTGTTCAATTGCCCCCCGACCCTTGAATTTGATCTGCTGAATTTGTAAGATGGATACCCATTTTTTATAAAGCCGAGCATAGATTGTTCCATTCACGGGATAGTTCAGACTTGAGGCCAAGTGAAGCACTAGTAATCTAGGAATCTGACTGGAATTATGATCTAGAAGTGGCTCAAATTTGGTAAAGGTACCATCAATTATTTAGATGAAGTTGAGTAATCAGTTGTGGGGATAATGAGGATATATTATCGATTCCTAGAATGCGGTCATGCCCAAGAGCTATTGGATGCCCTGAGCCTGGAAGCTAGCTAAGCCATCGGATAAGCAGATGTTTGGATTTTGTAATGTTCCTCCAAATAAAAGAGGTCGATTTGGTGGAAGTCGACTATAAGAAAAGCCAGCTAATGACAGTCTGATGATAGAGATATTTGTCAAGAATAACAGAGTGCCAAATGCCAAGATAATTCAATACATGCCAGAGAGAATTTGTCGCTAGTGCTTGACTAAAATGAAGGAGATTTCTGATTCCCCAACCACCCTTATGTTTAGGTTTGGCAAGAGCTTGCCAATTGCAGAGGTGCTGTCGTGAATGGTCAGAGCATCCTGACCAGAGAAAGTTGAAGATCAACTTGCGGAGCTTTGTGAGGACTGAGACAGGTATGGAAGCAAGTGCCATCCAATACACAGCCTGTCCTTCAAGGACAACTTTGATGAGAGTGTATCAACCTCCAAGAGAGAGCCACCTCGTGCACCAATGGCCGGTCCTTTTTTCCACTTTGGCAAGAAGCCAGTTCCAGTCCGATGTCTAGTATGAGTTTGATTTTAGATGGTAGCCCAGGTAATTGAGACCAGAGGAAAGAGGAGTAAAAGAGTAGGGAAAGATACCTTTTATTTTGTCTAGAGATTGTTGATGTAAATTTGCAAAGTGGAAAGTGGATTTGTCCCAATTGATTGTCAAAACTATAGCTTTGCAGAAGTTGAGCAGGATCTCTTTAATTTCTATCCATTCCTGAAGTGTGCCATTTGTCATAATAAGGACATCGTTAGCGAAGAGAAGGTGTAAAATTTTGATGGTCCTGGACACCTTTATTGCAGAGATCTTTCCTTCAGCTTGGCCTGTTTTGAGGAGCAGGCTCAAGGCTTCCATTGCCAGGATGAATAGAAGAGGTGAAAGGGGACAGCCCTGCCTCAGACCTCTGTGCATTCGAAAGAAGGAGGATGGTTCACCATTGACCAAAATGGAAATATTGGCACTGACCACACAGCACATAACCCACTTTATCATTGAATGGCTAAAACCGGTCCAAGTTAGTATTAGTCTAAGGAAATCCCAATCAATTCAATCAAACGCTTTTTTGAGATCCAACTTGAGAATAAGAGCCTTGGAGTTTTTTGTTTTGATACTGTGCAAGCACTCCTGGGCGGTGCCAATAGCATCTAGAATCTGTCATCCTTTCAAAAACCCCAACTGTTCTTTCGAAAGGATACGAGAAAGTAGGCTTGATCCTGGAAGCTATGATTTTGGAAATGAGTTTATAGCAAAGGTTGCAGAGGGAAATAGGCCTATAATCTCCAAAGGTAGAAGGAGTAGAAGCTTTTGGTATTAGGGTGAGGAAGGTCAAGTTTAAGGCACCAATCACCTTTCCACTGAGTCTAGTATCCTCCACAAGCTCCAGAAGGTTCGGGCTAACCAAATTGAAAAAATGAAAATAAAATTCTATCGTCCAGCCATCTAGACCTGAACTTTTGTCCCTTGAGAAGGATTTGAGAGCATCTAATATCTCCTGAAGAGTGGAGGGACGGTCTAAAGAAAGTGTATCTTCTACAACAATTGTACGGGGAAAGAGGCTAGCTACCGAGACAGAAGTCTCCAGATTTGCCGAGGGAGTCTGCTCAAAAAAAGGCTTGAAATGGTTGACTACTGCAATTTTTAAATATTGTTGTCCTTTGTGAAGTGTTCCATCCTCAACAATGATTTCCCAGATTTGTTTTTTGCTTCTACAAGAACTGGAAAATTTATGAAAATTTTTGTTATTGTGATCTCCATGCATAAGCCAGTTTTCTCGGCAGCGTTGTCTCCAAGTGATTTCGTCCATTAGAAGAAGCTTATTTCGCTCCAATTCAAGTCCCTTTAGAAGTTGATAGCTATCTCCAGAAGTCCCATCGCTAGCTTCTGTATGGATAAGAACCCAAATTTCTAAATCAAGTTCGATTAGTCTTCGAGCATTCTTTGGTCTATAAGTGGAGGCCCATGATTTAATGTGTGCTTTTAGGTGTTTGAGCTTCCATACAAATCGGTGTTGAACACACAGTTCAAAAATGAAAAGCGAATCCTTCCAAACATCAACAACAATGGAATTAAACTCTGCCTCTAGGAGCTAGCCCGAGTTTAATTTAAATGGGTATGCAATCTTGAGAGGAGAAGAATCCATCTGCAGGATAACCAGAGCATGGTCGGACATAAAAGGAAAATCAACCCATGAGTGAATCATGTCTTTTGAAGAGATAAAACGTTCTAAGATTAGAAAACAGTCCAACCTCTTTGAAATGGAATCTGGACCCACACATCCATTGTGCCAGGTTGGAGTCAAGAATTCTGGTGCATAATCCACCAAATGATGTGCAGTGAAAGAGTAGTGAAGTAATTTGCCAAAGTGTCAAGTGTAGCAGTGCCCCCCCCCATACTTCTCTAGCTGATAATGTGAGGTTAAGATCGCCTGCGATTATCAAGTTGTCAAGATCAAGAAGGCCCCTGGCTTCAATCTGCTCCCAAAATAATTGTCTATCGAAACATGGAGCATATATGTTGAGAAGATTGATCCAGTTATTAGTTATAAGGAAAGTACCAAACAGTAACATGCCTCCACAGCAAAGAAAAGGATGAAAACCATATTTTTTCAGGATCCCAAGCCACTGCCAAACCCCCAGAAGTACCAAGAGAGTTAATTGAGCAGATGTGCCAGTTGGAAAGAAAATGGTTTAGAAAGAGTCTACCCTTTTTACTATCCACCAGGGTTTCCTGAAGAAAGATAATGTCCGGAGAAATATGGGAGAGAAATCTTCTGAAAGAGGCAGCTTTTAGGTGGCCCCCCACCCCTCTGATGTTGAGGGATAGAAAGATCATGGATTTGCTCTTGCTAGGGCTTTCATGCCTCTAAGTGCCCCAATATTAGTAGTAGTGTTTGATGAAACCACTAAGTTAATAGGTGGATGAGCCTCCTTGCGTCGGACACTGCGAGTTTTGATCAGAGAATGTTCGAAACCATGTCCTCTAGACCATGTGTAGTCTTTACCCAGGGTTGTAGTTGTGGTCTCAGCTGGTCCCAGACCAAGATCAAAAGCTGGTGAGTTGTGTAATGTTGGTCCCCGATAGGTAGGCAAGGGCGTGGGAGTTAAAAATTCTTTGTAAGAGGGTAGAAGTGAGTCTAAAACAACACCAAGAGTGTTTTCTCCAGTGTCAGACTCAGTTAGACTCGAAAGGCCAAAATAAACCTCTTGTTCAGAAACCTGGTCACCAATACTCTCCGTCGCCAGAGCGTGGTTGTAAAGTATTGTGTTATTGGTATCATCTCGGTCCATCGTGGAGGAAATAGCTGGGAGATTAAAAGTAGAGGGTGGTCAGGGGACAGGTTGGGGCGATAGGAACTGTAAAAGTTTGAATGCAAGAGGAAACTGTGGTAGGCAGAGTGTTGAACGAAGTCGAGGTGGTCGGGGGATAGGTTAGGGCGATAGGAAGTGAGGTATTTTGATTGCAAGGGGAATCTGTGGTAGGCAGAAAGCTAGTCAGAGTCACACCAGTTAGAACTGGAGAAAATGTAGCAGAAAGATCAGCTGAGTGAACATGATTGTGTGGGAAAGTAGAAACCGAACAATGGGTAGACAGTCTATGAAAAGGTTGTGGTAGATTATTGTCCCTTGGAGTGAAGGAAGTTGGTCCCTTGTTTAGAATGGTAGTATTATCTATGAGTTCTAATTCTAAGGAGGAGAGCGAGGAGTAAAGAGTTGGACATATAGCTTTGCCATAATTTGGAGTAATTAGGTGTTTGGCTTGGTCATGACCTTAAAAAATGGATCATTATTATTATTATATAGCTTTGAGCTTACCAGAAATAGATTCCAGTCCAGGAGAGTTGCCATCATCAAGATAATCTGGAAGATGTAGATGTGTAGGTGCAGTTGGTGAATCCGACATAGAAGCTAGCTCAAGCATAGTTTCCTCTGAAATTTCCTCTTCCATAATGCCAGTGCAAGTCTTTCTCAAGTGACCCATCTGTCTGCAAAGTGTGCATCTGAAAGGGCTGTCAAGATAATCTAGTTTTTGACAAGTGGCGTGTCCTCTCCAATCTATATCCAAAGTTTCATGTAGACCCTCGTGTATATCTAGGTTAACTAGAATCCTCGCCAGTTTCTTATCTGTGCCAGAGAGGGTTTTTGAGTCCAAGCTGATGAAGCGTCCTAAAGAGTTTCCAATAGCCATGAGGGCTTGTTCATTCCAGAGATATAGTGGTAGTCCAGGGAGGAGTAGCCATAGATGTCGATGGCGAAAAAATCCTGAGATGGATTGAAGCTCACTCTCCACCGTTTCAGCATAAGGTTGTTGTCATCCAGGATCCAGAGGCGTTCCAGAATCGTTGTAGTGTCCTCGATGGATTTAAATTGAAAAAAGAGTCACCCACGCCCAATATGTGAGAGATGTCTGTAGGAGATTCTGCCCACAAGATTGCAGAGTGCCCTGGAGACTATGTCTGCCAGATCAATATCTGAGCCAAGAACTAGTTTCTTTTTGTTTTTTTTGGATACCCACGATCTATGAGAAGGTTTTTTGCCCCAGGAAAGTGATTGTGGGTCTTTTGTGTAGGTCCAGAGGGAGATGTAAACTTATGAGGAGTCTGGTGAACTAGTGTACTACGAGAAACTTGTGTGGGTCCTCGGCAGGGAAGAGGATGAGAAGTGCTAATGAAAGGGTACAGGGTATAGTGTGGTAGTCTGCTAGCTGCATGAGGAGAAGAGTATGTGGTTGTAGGTAGATGGTTTTGTTGGAGGGTCGGGGAGAAGGAGACACTAGGGATAGTAGTAGAGTGTGTGTGTATGGTGGGTGGAGTAAAGGAGAACGAGGTCCGTGGGGTGTGTAAGGGAACTGTAAGACCAGGATTAATGGTCAGGGAAACAGGGAAAGAAGGGGATAATGAAATGGTGGTATGCTTAGAGAGCTCATCCATCGATGTAAAAAGGCCCACACTGTTCCAGAGGGTTTTGTCAACGACACTCATGAGTGTGCTAACTTCCGCCTCCATCAGTTTGCACTTGTCTCTAAAGAAGCAATGAAATTATATTATTATTAAAAAGACGGATCCCATGTAAACAAATAATGTGGAAAGTTTGTGTAAACGTTAGTTAATGTGGAAAGTTGTAATAGAAGCATGAAGATTGAGAAAGTCAAAAGGATTACATACGACTGGAAAGTTATCACATAAGTTAAAAAGAATAGGTGGAAGTATCCTTGAAAGTAGGAGATTGCTATGTGTTCTCCCCCGGGTAAGGCCAAGATATGAAAAGTCGAGTTAGAACACGACTTTCACTTGAAAATATGAGCATTGATGTATGACGGAAAACGTATATTGATAATAGTCAGTCCGACCATAATTATGAATGGACGGATGCTTGGAAAGGAGAACCCGCAACGTTGCTGCCCGTCCAAATAAAATATCACGGAATTACAAACTTAACTGTGTAGAGTCTTAAAAGTCAAGCACATTCTAATTGGCGCGTGTTGACTAAAGGAATTCGTACAAGTGGTCAGTTCTCCCATAAGTGAGAAAACTAAGGTCTGTGGAAGATTGCTGTGAAGTCTATATAGAAGACGACTTTAACTTTAAAATATCAATTCGACGTATAATATAATAAAAGTATCCGAATATTAGTAATGGCAAGTATAGAGAGGAGTTTGTTGACTGGTCCCCGCCACAAAGACTTGACTATAAATAGTCAGTCCTGCCATAATTATGAATGGACGGATGCCAGAAGACGTGTGGAATTCAGTTTTCCCGGAAAGCAAACTGAATAGTAAGGACAACCCACAAGTTACGTTTCTGCCCGTCCAAATATGTCGGTTACAAATTGAAAAATTATAACAGAAGGTCACTACCTATCTATTTATTTATTTTTATTTTAATAAAATAAAACAAATTTTATATTTATTAATTTTATAATGATTAAAGCTGTTAATTATATCAATTTTTACATTATTTGGTAAGGAAGTTTCATAACATTATAAGAGGACAAGAAAATTAAATGTTTTGATATTGTTAAGGACTGAGCATGGTAAAACTCTATCCATACTTAAAAAAAATGATCATATAGTTTTTAAATTTATAACCAAAAAGATAATCCTTTTATGCAAAATCCATTTTCTCTTTTAAATATTTAAAAAGGAAACTAATCTACTCTTATATTAATAGAATATATACAATTATACAATCTAGACTTTGAGAGCTTCCAAAAATGGAAACCAGATCTCTAACATATGTCCCATAATAAAACAATAATGTCTAAAAGAGTCATTTATGGATCACTATATTAAAAAAGCTATCTAGTTGACACTTGAAAATTATAAAAACAAGGAGACTATACTCAAGAAACCTGGAATATCATCTCTGGTTTCTTTTCTAAGTCTCGGGTGGCCTGGATAGACCTACTACACTAGGGATCCCTTGCTCCTTTGTTGGACCATCGGCCTTGTCCTCATCAATGTTTATCGCGTTAGCACTAGTTCCTTGCGAACTTGAGGTTCCTGTGGTATCCATCAATTCATCCTCGTTGTTTGGATTCCAACTCCTCCTTTCCATCCAAAAAGGGAAACATGAGTTTTAGAAAGTATATAGTATAAAACGGTTCAATCATTGATTTCAACGATGATATAAGTACATTGATTTTGTAGTATCTCCCACTACTAAACTCATCAAAAATTTTCTAATATCATCAATTTTAAATGCAATGTATCATGCTGAAAATGCCCATACATTCATCATCAATTTAAACATGAATGCAATTTATTAACTCATATTCAGGAGCATATTATCATTGTTCAAACTTAGAGTAAGCATACAACAATTAAAACCCATAATAACTTGCAATGCATTGGGGATTTAATAGGCAT
Organism: Picea glauca; assembly: GCA_000966675.3. Classification (NCBI taxonomy): domain Eukaryota; kingdom Viridiplantae; phylum Streptophyta; class Pinopsida; order Pinales; family Pinaceae; genus Picea; species Picea glauca. The sequence goes on from JZKD02S0495177.1 coordinate 166,225, forward strand.
TTACTAGCATAATGAAATCCAACCAAATATACCTACATGCAACAACATATAAATTCGCCCAAGAGGAGAGTATATGCATAACAAATAAAACCCATAATTAAAAACAACATAACAAAGATAAACACTTATCTTTTAAAACGAATGTGGAACCGAATGCATGGGAAGTATGTTCCACCCAACCGTAGATTTGTTTCTCCAAATCTCAGCAACAAATCACCCCTTAAATGGGGCTACAATTCCACAATAGAGGTTGTCTCTATTGTCCAATCATAGCTCAATTCTACCCATAGAAAACTGTTTTTTCCTAAAGCTATCCCAATCCTCTATCTCCCTTCCCCTCAATCTGCACAACTCAAGTAATGGGATCCCCCTTCTCTACATCGTGACCCCTCAGGCCTTCCCACTTCCCTCTAAGGCTTCAACACAGGTTGGCTAGGAATCTCTCTTACTGGGGAATCCACGGATGTCAACTGCAAGGGAAAACTCATAGCAATAAGCTCGTTGTTGTAGGGTAATGTATCACACATAATCTCACTCTATAGGCCTAACAACCTGATTCTTCATGTATTTGCAACTCCAAACAACTACCATACATGCCCACTATGGATGCCTTCAATCTTTTGCACTCTCCTCCCCCTTGTTGTCCCAAAAACTAACTGTAAAAACTCCTCTCCTTTCCCATACGAATTTCCTTCTTTTCCCATACTTGTTTGAATTTCACTATTCCCCAAAAAGATTTACTTGACTGTCACTTCCCCATGCTTTCTTGTACTCAACTCATTCTCTATTCTCTCAATAGGTATGTGAGGTGACTTCACACACCAACCCTTTTATATGTATTTAATGATCGGGGCTTGGAAACACTCAAATAGAAACTAGAAGATTTGTACACAATAATTATTGTAGGAAGGTGGGTTGAGATTCATAAACATGGGTAGTTTCCATTGGACCCCTACCTTAGACCTTCCTCTCTCTTGTTGAAACCTAACCCTCATTACTTTGTGTGTGTCCATATGTAGTCTGTGTTACATTTTATTTTATTATTTTCGATATACAATTTTTACATATTACATATTCACCCTCACCACCATATATCATATTTACATTATCATCACTAAATCACGGATTAAAATCGGGGATTTCAATATAAACTAATGGAATGAGTTAATAAGTGTGGGGATTGAACCTTTTTAGTGAGTTTATTTTTCCTATATAGGTAAAGGTCTATCTAGATCCACATATTTTTTTTAAATTTCAATCATGAGGGTCATCTTAAAATAGATTGTGGTCAAGGAAAAGTCCCCATAGGTAAAGTTCCCATTAATTATTAGAGCAAAATTCCTAAGAAATTTGGATAAGAATTTTTGTTGTAAAGAAATTAAGTTTGTCCACTTATTAACTTAATCTTAAAATAGTTTATTACATTGATTTCAACATTATTACTTGGAAAAAATAGCATGATTTAAAAAACTATACAATGTAAACCATCTTAAATGCATCTACTCAAATGGTTTATTTAGTTAGATATGTCAAATATAGAATATTACAAATAGTAAATATGTTATTATTTGGTATTATAATGTTAATATAGATACATTGAGATGTATAAAATGATGTGGAAAGTGTATCAATGTTTAGTTTTAAAAGCATGATTATAAATGGGTTCAAACCCAAATTACATTGCATAAGACACGCTAGGAGACCATGGCCAAGAAGACTAGAAAATATAAATAATGTTAGGAGCATGCAACTATAAATACAAAAAATAGAATAGTTAGAAATATGAGAAAATATATGATGATGATGATTATCCACTATTTTGGTTTATGGGACTCTGAAAAATATATGGTTAATTGATTTGTTTTAACATTTTTCTTTTATGCCCCGGATGGGGTGCCATGTTGAACACGTAGGCCAAGTGGCAATGTGACGGCCAGTGCCATAAATAATGGCCACCGCCTCCCATCCTCTCACCATTAAAGCTAGGAGGGCGCCTGTGCAGCCATGTCCAGTTGATGAGTCCCCTCAAGCAAGCGAAGGGAATGACACTCCAGAGCATTAAGCACTCAGGTTTAATGGCTGCCATGGTCACAATCAGTCTCACCCTTATCAGTTGTTTGAAGGGAAAAATGATGTATTTGCAAATCCAATTTGTTGGGTGCTGGAGCAGGGCCAATCTTTCTGTCGATGCCCCGGCCTTAGCTCAGCTCCTCCACATGCTGAGAGCGCGCGAGAAGCCTCACAGAGGCGCGACGTGGTATGCCTATGACTCTCGCAGGAAGAGGTAGAAGGCATTTGAGCGAGCATTGGCCCTTGTATCTGCGCGAGCAACCAGGGCAACCAGGGAGCATGGGGGGCACAAAACGCCACCCATGGCGTATGTGGCGGAGAAGAACTATCCGGAACACCTAAACTTCACTGTCCCGGACCAGTGGAATCCCCCCATGGCTTTTGGAAACGAGATTACGCTTCCAGATCCTGGAACCTCTCACGGGCGTAAGGCAGAAGAACAGGCAGAGTACTTCACCACTTGCTACGTTCAGGAAGAAGTGTCGAGCGGAGGAGAAGAAACGACAAGCCCAACACGCGGACCACCCCTAGAGACAGCAACTCAACAGTATAATCAGCCAGCAGGCCGGCTTAGCAAAGCCATAGCATACACGGAGGGAACCCATGTTCACGGGCCAAATCCCTTCTCGATTGTTCAAGAGGATTGGGAGGACTAGCCTCCCTACCACGATACGAGTTATCTCGAGCTCCTCTTTGAAACTCACAGTATGGTGGATGACCAGATCTTCAGAGCCGTTCAAATCGGCCACCGCCTAGACAAGATGTATGCAACACACTCCAGAGTGTCCCCATGACTACAGTGTCCTACCTGCGTGCAAGCCTACGTGATTCCAGCAAGATGGCGAAAGAAAGATGATGATGGCGACTCGCCTGGTTAAAAGGTTACATGAATGTTTCTAATTTGCATTTTCTCCTAGCAATAGATATTTGATATGTCTGTAATGAGGCTGTTAGACACTGGACTGAATACATTCAGGCTGTTTGTCTGGTTTCCTTCGGGCAGGACGATAGCCTGGCAAATTTTTGCTTGTTTGAAGACAGATGGCAACTTCAGGCCATCTATCTCGGTTTCCTCTTAGTGGGCGGGACAGTTGGCGGCATTATTAGACTTTGTAAATTTGCATTAGTAATATAAATAGGATCCTCCCCTTTTTTACTTAAAAAAAAAAACATTTTTCTTTTATGATAAAAAATATTGCAAAAAAACTTGCCTAACTTTCTTTCATTTTCATGAGTTAACAAGTTATAGATGTGAATATAATTTTTGTGTGGTAGTTTGTTATTGTAACCAGCTTAATTCCATTTTAACATTGAATCTATCAAGTGCCAAAAAGGGCCAAATCCCTTAATGTTTAATTTTTTTAAAAATTACATTAAAAAATTTACACCTTAAAAAATGGTCCCTTTAAATATTTAATATATACTAAATTAAGATAAATCTAAACTAACAAGTGCAACAGAGCTGCGTATATTGCCTCCAAGTTCATTGAAAGATAGTTGTATGTTATCTGTTTGTGACAAAGAGCTTGAATTGGCTGTGACCCACCTATATTCAATCGGAGAAAAGTCGAGTCTGTGTCATTTGTTGGCCAAATAATCAATTGCAAGACAGAAAATTGTGAATTCGACTACCAACCAAACAAATATGATATGATAGCGACAAATGGGGGGAGGGGAACGGAGGGCCCCGAGGTCCATGTCTACCGTGAAACTGACTGAAATTTGAAGGTAAGAAAAGAAACCCCAGGAGAATTGAACCTGCAACAAGGCCATGTAAAAATATAGAGGAACAAACTTGCTACATTGTTGACAGCCAATCCCATTGACAATGACCTTGGGGGACTTGGAGTGGAGTTCGCAGACCTTGTGGTGGCGGTGGTAGTCCTTGGCGGAGGTGAGCTCCGTTTTGCAGCCCTCCAGCTGGCACCAAGCACTATATGAGTTCCCTGCATCGTCAAACGCTGCTTCGTGGCAGCCGAAACGCAAGAATACGACAAAGGGGCTGGACCCATTTCGTACTTTTCAATTAATTTGAAACCTTGAAATAAGTGAAGTCTCCAATAACACTATAAAGTTATCATCCAATGAAATGCAAGAAAACTAAGTTTTTTGACATATTAAAAAATAAAATTTTAAATTTCTTATGTTACACATTAGGTTCTTTTCAAAAATTTTGAAGTCAAATTAAATTAATATAATGATCAAAGCGAACTCATTGCTATATACTACCGGAAGTAGTACAATATCATGTTGTGCTTGATTTATCTTCAAAAAAAATTCAAACACATTATAAATAATTGTAGAAACCTACATTCTCATATAATAATATCATCTTCATATATAAATCATTTTTAAAATTATCTTACACATACTTTAAATTATCTTTAAAAATCAATAATGAAACTCTCTCTTCTCTACTTCAATTTTAATGGAATACAAATGGTAAAATGTTGTTTGATTTGCTCTTGTGTTGATTTACCCTATCTTTGTTGGGGCTTTTTGCTTCAGATCACATTGATTACCGTGAAAGAATAACTTTCATCCACTTGTCTCCAAAGAAGCAATGAAATTATATGGACATTGATGTGTATATGGAAAATGTTTGTGAATATTAGTAGCAAACTATTATCCATGGACGGATGCGAGAAGAGAAGACGCGTGGAATTTATTTGTCCCGGTAAGGGGGAAAGGAGAACCCACAACATTGGTGCCCGTCCAAAATAAAATGTCACTGAATTATCGGCGCGTGTTGACTGTGCAGTCTTCTGCACTACAATTCCATGCCGTTTACCTCACGTCCGCTCTCTCCAATTCCATCTCCTTTGTCGTCTTAATGTATTTGCAGAAGCCGTTTATTGTCCTCCGCCTCCTCTTTTAACTTGAAATCGCCACCGATTAAGTTTTTATCTCCTGGAACAAAAGATCACTGCATATCATGAGGATATGTGTTTTTCTTCTTCCCGATTCAATGCCTCTCACTGTTCGTCTTTGCCTTGTTGTTGCATCTGCTCTCCTCCTCCTCCTCTGTTCAACAACATCATGTCTCGGCAACCAATACCAGGTTTGTCATAATTTGGGTTCATTTCCATGTGGGGCCTTTTACTTCGGCTATCCTTTTGGGCAAATTGGCAGCGGATGCGGTGACCCTGCGTTTCAGCTTGACTGTGATGACCACAGCGAGCATCCTCTGCTTGATATCAGTGGAGAGAAATATCGCATATTGATCCCCCCTCTCTGGGGCAATCATAGCATGACAATTGTTAACGACAATCTCTTTGGGGATAAATGCAATCTTTCAGGTAACTACTCTCAATTCTGGTGGCCTGGGTACTCTCATTTTCAGATCGCCGATGGGTACTCTAATCTCACGCTTTGGAAGCACTGCGACCAAATTCCTGAGAACGTTCATGGAAATTTGAGTTTATGTGGCGATGATTGGTACTACAGTTTGACTCCACGTTTAAACCCAGAGCGGAGACCCTTCTGTAACGCATATCAACTACCAATTCAGAACATTCCTACTCAGTCCATGGGTTATCAGAGTTTACTCCGGCAGGGTTTCAAGGTAACATGGCCAGTCGACTGGGACAGATTTCAAAGCTGTTACGCTTGTTCAGGGAGTGGGGGGATTTGTGGTCATAACACGTCAGAACCGTTTCTTTGCTATTGTCCCAAAGGTAATACATATCAAGACAGATGCCCCTCCCCGAATGGTACGTTTCCTCTCTGCCTTTTACAAATTTGATTACAAAGCCCAGCGCTTGAACTCTATTAATATAAACATATAAATGCTCCCTCCATTCTCTATTTTACCAGAACTCTTCAATCTAGATATATGAGTAAGTTTCCCGATGTTTCAAGTATGAATTCTCTTACCAAAAACTGTGGATCCTTGCAGATCATGATGAAAGTCCTAATGACGGCGGCACAGGTTATCCAAAATTTCTTCCTATTCAGTTGCTCAATTACCAGTACCAGTAGTATTAAATCTGGATATGTATATATGATTCCCCATGTGCTAAATATGCCAAAAACAGTGGATCGTTTCTTTTACTCATAATAGTTGTTATGCCGCTTTGCAGGTCGAAAAATTTACAAGTCAGCCATTGTAATAGGTAAATACGATTTCTTCATAGTATTCAATATCTCCGATTTAACGTCA
>JZKD02S0495177.1:172573-200109 GCA_000966675.3 Picea glauca
TGTCTATAGTTTCGGTATGGTCCTGCTTGAGATTGTTGGCGGGAGAAAGAATATCGATGTGCATGTGAGCCGTTCCAGTCGCTTGTACTTTCCTGAGTGGGCTTTCAAGATGCTTCAGAGTGAGGAGTTGGGGATGAGATTGGGAGGAGGAAGAGAAGGAGAAATTCAAGGGGAAGATGAAGAGAAGGCGAGGAGACTGACGAAAGTTGGATTGTGGTGCATTCAGTACAACTCGAGAGATCGTCCTCATATGAGCAGAGTTGTTCAAATGTTAGAAGGAAATGGAGAAGATGTGAGCAATCCTCCATTGCCTTTCAATTCTTCAGCGGCACCTGAAAACCCACTACCATTTTCCACTGAAAGTTCTTGTTGAATGTAGATAGCACATTAGATTTTATCGTAGTAAGAGTCCATACTTCTTGCTATCCATTAATTCCTGACCATTTGGCTCGGAAATGGAATGTATTCATAGACTTGTGTGGCAGATGTACGCATGATAATGTATCTCCGATATTATTTTGTGAGGCCTGAGAAATGAATATACACCTTGCAGCATTTAGGTTGTATTGTTAAAGTACTTTAACATTTTCTGAATGGTTGAATTTTTTATTTTTTATAATTAAATAATTTTTTTTATAAAATAAATAAAATATTATTTTTTTTATAATTTAATATAGATATATATAATTAAACTACCATACCCGAAAGGGGGAAGAGAACCCCCAATAAAGAATAAAGGGATGGAGTTGGTTGCATTATCATTAATCACCCTTTTTAAAGTGAATATATGTAATATTAAAATTTGGTGACAACGAATTCCCAAAAATGGATTTTAGATTTTATTATTCAACATTTGTTGTAACTAAATTAGACTAGGATAGGAACACATTGAATAGTGAGTGTCTTATGTAATTGTGTGTAAACTTTTATAAATTGATGTATGTTCATAGAGGCTGAGAGAAATGTATGAGTGAAGTTGTTGTAATCTCTATTATCTGAATAATAAGACAACTGATACCTCTGCTTGGTGGATGTAGCCCAACATTTGGGTGAACCACGTGAAATATCTGTGTTTTTAATCTGCGTGATTGTTGATTGTCATATGTGAATTGTGTTTTCCGCATTTGCAATTCTAACAATTGGTATCAGAGCGAAGGTGAATTGAGTAGGTATCGCAAGTGGGAATTGAGTAGCAGGTCATCGGTGCTCCCTAAGTAGTGTTAGAGGCGCATCGACACTCTCACACTTGTGAAATTCCAATTTGCATAAAATCTGTGCACTCGGTTTCTGCACCACAGAGCGTCAACGCTCCCCCATCCATAGTGAAGGAGCGTTGATCTCAAACTAGTGCTCCCTTTCAATATTCCTAGGAGCGTTGATCTCAAACTAGTGCTCCCTTTCAATATTTCCAGATCTCAAACTAGCACTCCTTTTCAATACTCCCATGAGCGTCGATCTTCCTTCAAGGAAACATTTGCATGGTTTGAAAAAAGAAAGGTATGAAGTTTTACAATATTTGGTATTAAATATTGTATGCATAAAACAAAAGGGTGGAGGAATTAAAGGTCTTTTTCAAAAATGAATTTTCTCTTTTAAAGCGTGAACAATTCAAGTGGGTGGATGATTAAAAAGGTGAATTTTTTTTTTAATAAAGGGTGAGGTTAGTAAAAAGGTTTTTTATTAAACTTTTTTATTAAATCTTTTGGGGTTTATACCATTGTTCCTCCACATTTTAAAGGGCTTGGTTTTATAAGAAATGGTTTTGGAATTTTTTTTTTTTTGCTAATGTGGAAAACTCAGAGTGTTAAGTTTGAAATCGAGAAGTTCAATGGCAAAAACAATTTTGAGATTTGGAAGGTTAAGATGCACGATCTGCTCGTGCAACAAGGCGTGGTGAAGGCACTTTTGGGAAAAGAAAAGCAACCCGCAACCATAACAGATGAAGACTGGGATGAGATCGATGCGAAAGCATTGAGTGCCATACGCCTGTGTTTGGTCGATGATGTTATGTTCAACATTGTTGCGGAGAAGACAACAGCCGATTTGTGGACGAAACTGGAAAGCATGTATATGACAAAATCCTTGACAAACAGGATCTTCCCGAAAAGGCAATCGTACACTTTGCGCATGAAGGAAGGTACGAAAATAGTTGATCATTTAAATACTTTTAATACTCTTTTAGTCCAGTTGACTAGCATGGGAGTAAAATTCGAATCTGAAGATAAGGTGATTATATTATTATGTTCTTTGCCCAAGTCATGGGATCACTTTGTTACCTCTATTAGTTCAAGTTCAACAGAAAGTATTGAGTTTGATGTTATTGTTGGAGCTTTACTATCTGAGGAAACAAGGAAGAAATCCAATCTAGAAACCTCTACATCTAAGGCGATGATGGTTAGAGGCAGACCTAAAGAAAGAGGACAGGGTCAGAGGGATTTCTCTCGGTCAAAGTCGAAGGGTAAAAAGAGCAAGCTTAAGTGTTGGTTTTGTGGAAAATTGAGACACCTGAAGAAGGACTGTTGGAAGCGACAACAAGCCTCCAAAGACGACCCTCCAAAAGAAATGAAGGAAGTGAATGCAACTGAAACAGGTTCAACAATAGGTTCAGGTATGACTGATGAAGTTTTATCAATTAGTATTGGTTCACGTCATGATCAACAATGGTTATTAGATTTCGGTGCTTCAAATCACATGTGTCTTCATAGAAACTGGTTTGTTACTTATCGGTCTATAGATGATGGAATAGTTTACATAGGAAATGATATCTCGTGTAAAGTTGTGGGAATTGGTAGCATTCGAATTAAGATGTTTGATGGAACTGTTAAAATACTAACTGATGTGAGACATGTACCTGAGCTTAGAAAGAACCTAATTTATTTGGGAGTCTTAGACATTGGAGGATATAAGAGTATTGTTCAAGGTGGAGTTATGAAGGTCTACAAAGGAATCTTATTTGTTATGAAAGCGAAGAAGGTCGGTAACTTGTTTCTGTTAGAAGGAAGAACTGAGTCAGATCATGCGACAGTTGTATCCGAGAATGACATTGATTATGTTCGACTGTGGCATCAACGATTGGGCCATATGAGCGAAAGAGGATTGAAGGTATTATCTGATCACAAGTTGCTTTCTAGTCTAAATTCTTTAAAGTTAGATTTCTGCAAGCACTGTATTTATGGAAAACATAATAGGCAGAGATTTAAAATCGGAAAAAACACCAGTGAAAGAATCCTTGACTATATCCATTCTGATGTTTGGGGGCCATCCCCTACTATTTCGTATGGAGGATCATCATATTTTGTTACTTTTATAGATGATTTCTCTAGGAAGGTGTGGATCTATATGTTGAAAGGAAAGGCTGATGTGTTTACTATTTTCAAGCAGTTTAGAGCTTTAGTGGAAAAGAGCACTGGTAGGTCCATTAAATGTTTAAGAATTGATAATGGTGGTGAATTTACATTAATGAAATTTGAGAACTATTGCAAAGAGTTTGGGATTGATAGGAATAAAACCACTTCCTATACTCCTCAACAGAATAGAGTTGTTGAATGCATGAACATGACTCTTCTAGAAATAGCAAGGAGTATGCTAAGTAACACCAACTTGCAGCATGAACTGTGGACAAAAGCAATAACTACAACTTGTTATCTAGTGAATCGATCACCATCAACAACAATAGAGTGCAAGATTCCTGAATAGGTATGGAAAGGTCACCCTTGTAATTATTCTAATATTAAAGTTTTTGGTTGTGACACATATGCTCTAATTCTGAAACATCAACGCTCTAAATTAGATCCAAAATAAAAAAAAAAGGCTTATATTTGTTGGATATTGATGTAGGAGCATCGTCAGCAAGTACACGTGGCACGACAACTCAGCGCCTAAGGACCAATTCGGAACCTCAAACACGAGACGGTACTACAAATCTTTGGCAGCTGATAGAAACAGAAAAAGGAAAGATCACACGCGTAGACAAAAATGAGCACACGTGACTTGGGAGTTTAACCCTAGTCTCGATGTAACCGCAATTAAGTAGTAGTTAGTTTGTTTCTTTTGTATAAAGAGAGGTTTTGTACGCCCTAAAGAGGGTTACGAGAATTATGAGCAAGTAGGAATTTTTGAACAGTAGTTGTTGCTCTGATTTTAGTCGTAACCATTTTCTTGATTTTGAATGAAGATAACAGAGGAAAATTCATCCAATGTATGGTGTGAATATTGTTTACAATTTTCTTGTTGTTGTCGTTAATCTTTTCAAGAATGAATGAATCTTGGTACGAGTGTATGTAGCTTTGAAATACTTTCATAAAATTCAAAAATTGCTTTTCTTCGTGAGGCAGTGTGCACACAATCCGCAAGGAGTGCGTTGACATGGTCTGTTTTGACTCGTAAATCTCAGGAGAAATAGCATAAGATTTCCTTTGCAAGGAGTCCAAGGTGACTGTTGCAAGTAGTGCATAGTCGTCCGCAAGAATCCAAATCTTGCGTAAGAATATGCTACAAGGAGTGCACAGATCCAGAATTCATTCTGCAAGGAGTGCGTCGACAAAGTCTGTCTCAATTCATAATATCAGGAGGAACAGTGTAAGGCTTCTCTGCAGAAAGTGTAAAGCAACTGTCGTGAGGTGTGCACAGTCGTCGCAAGAACTCAAATCTTAGGTAAAGATCTGTTGCAAAGAGTGCACAGGTATGGAATTCAAAGAGAACTGAAGCGACTCTATAAAGAAGTTGAAGGACGAGAACAGAGGAATGCCAGGAGGGTGAGAAAGAATTATTTTCAAGAATATTTGGATATGAGGTTGACGAATTTCCCAGAAAAATAAGAAGTGCTTGGGAGATCGAAATCTTTGAGGAGATCAAGCTCAAGAGGGGTAGCATTTCCCAAGAAGTGTGAACGAAATCCAAGAAATAGACTCGCAGGAATGATAAAGGTCGAAGCTTTTAAATCTTTCAAAAATATTCTAAGTTAGAAGAAAGCGTAAGCTCAAGGGAACAGATTTGGGCCGTCCGACCAACGTCCAGTCAATGAGAACTGAGTGCAAAGGAAAAGATCTCAGACGTTGATTGTTCCAAAATCATCTGTTTTCAAGGAGGACATGGAGCGAGAGATCAACATTTCCTTGACTCATGACTCAAAGAAGTCAAAGACAGAGTTACAAGAACTCACGAATCATGAAATCACAATTTGATCATAGTCGATGATCGAAGGAGGGAGATGAACTGTAGATCTGGTCTTGTTGGGAGTTCGTAACTCGAGAATTCAGAGGTAAGATTTATGAGAACTTGTGAATCGTGAAATCATGATTTGATCTGAACCGTCCGATCGAGAAGAGATCTAGACCGTTGATTGTCCAGGGAGATGATTCGCGAAGTGCGAACTTGCGAAACGTGAAATCGCGAAGCACTCGAAAGATTGGCCCACGGTCATAGCGAAGGGTCGCATCAGTGAAGGAGAATCAAGGGGATAGCACGTGCTAGGCTCCTGTTGGGATTTTGGAAGTCGGGAGAGTTAGAGTAACTCGCATGCAAAGGTCCGATACGCGAAGTCGCGACGCCCCTTTTGATTAGGCGACTGGTCATAGCCTTAGTCACATAAAGGGAGGGGGATTAACTAGGAGAGCTAGCATCTAAATACGTTGAATCTTAAAGGCATTAAGGAGAAAGACGCAGGTTCCATATAACCTGCGCTTTAAGGGAAAGAGGGCATGTTAAGTGGATTTGAGGTTCTTGAGGGCCAAAGAGTCAATCAGACTCAATTTATTGATCGATCCTAGACCAGGAGGTCACGCAGTCCTTAGGGGAGAAGGGGGGTCTGCATCAAGTGGTATCAGAGCTCAGATTTTTAATTTCTTAAGTAGAGGGTAGATAAAGAGAATACTCTGATACCATCAAGTGGTATTGAGCTGCAATTTTCGTTTGTAGATTTCAAGCAAAATAGAAAGAGGAAAAGAGATAAAGGAGATAGTCTCATACCATCAACAGGCATCAGAGTGGATTTCATTTGCAGATTTCAGGCGAAGGAGATAGAAAAGACAGTCTAACTACGATGAGTAGTATCAAGAACTAGGTTATGTCTGCAGATTGTAGGCAAAGGTGGAAAGGAAAATAATGATAATATGATGACATCAAATGGTATCATAAGCTGAAGTTCACTTGTGGACAATAGGTGAAGGAAGACAGAGTATTGATACTCTGTAAATATGGTTGCATGGTGTGCAACAAATGGTAGATAGTCAGGAGGGCTGAAGACAGAAAATATGGCTACTAAAGTCCATGAGCATGGTCAAAGAGGAGATCGCTAGAAGAAAAGTAAAGCAAAAATTGATGAGGAACTCACTAAGATAAGAGCGGGAATGGAACAATTGACATTGAAGATACAACAGGAGAAAAAGACAAGTTGGTCATACAAATGGCCTTTGAAGAGGAAAGCAAAATGGCATGTCCGAAGGTTGTTGGCCAGAAAACAACAACAAGAGTTGAGGAAGTGGCTGAGGTATGCTGAAAACCTCAGTGACACAGAGGAAGAGTTGGTTTGCATCTGTGAGCCAGAAGTCGGAGAAACCCTCAGTGATGAGGAAGGGAGATCAGTTACAGGTCTCATAAACTGCCATGAGGGCATAAGTGAACTTTCAAGTTGCCAGGTGGGCAATGGAAGGAGATCAGTGGATGATCTCATAGAATACCAGGAGGGTAGTGATGGAAGTTCAAGTTGCTAGGTGGGAAATGAAGGGGGATCATTGGATCTTATAGACTACCAGGTGGGCAGAGGAGGAATCCCAGAGTGCTAGGTGGGAAAGGGAGAAGAGATGAACTTATCTGAGAGTTCATATCAACAAGGAGTGTTGATAGATGAAGATTCATGGGGGTTTGCAGACCATGTGAATGAAGATGATGAGAATTTAAATACTCCCATCACAACGGAGGAGGATCAGAGGTGTGTTCTAATCGTTGGGGGAATTCAAATATTCCTTCCAAATAGTCCAGCATAGACTAATACAAGAGTTGCACATGAGGAGGTAGTGCAACAAGAATTTGAGAAAGAGACCATGGGGTTGAATGCTTTTAAATCAACTGTGTTTGTGACATAGGTGCAGCAGAAGAAAGACAACCAGCAAGGACTTTCAAAGATGAGGAGAAGGAGCAGATACTAATGTCTGCACCAACAAAAAAAGAGGAGAATTCAGATGAATTGTTCACTCAATGGGAGCAAGAGATGAAGATGTTGGGGGATTGGTTGAAATATACAAACCCAAGGGATGGATTTCAGGAGACAGTCATGCATATTTCAGGAGGAGAACATTCAACATAATTGCTCAAAATTTTTCAGCCAGGAAGCTGAAAGGGAGATAACTGTAGCATTGGAGCCTGCAGCAGAAGAGGAGGCAAACAACATAGATTTTGTTGAGTTGTATGAGGAATTGGAATCCATAGAGAGGATGATAGATATGCAGAGTAGGAATATCCAACATATCAAATTGGAAATAGGTAGAGGAGTATACCAGCCTGGGGAGAAGCTGGAAAAAGTTGGAGTTGAACCAACACAAGAGGAGATGATAGAAGCCAATCTGTCAGAGGAAGAAGATGAGCAGTAGCTCGGTGATGAGACTGCAGAACTGGAGTCTGCATCAGGATGGTAAAACTAAGGCCATATGAGATGAAGGCATCAAGGGATATCATATTGATCTAACCATTGACAAGGAATAAGTGTAGCAGAGTAGTCTGTAAAACAAGGACCAACCAGTTGAGCAGTTGGACGAGATGATCGAAGAAATTAGAAGTTTGATGTTGGGGTCATCATAAGAACCTGTCAGTAGGAGGAGGCTGAACAGAGGAGGACCTTCCATAGCAGCAGAGAAGAAACAACAACAACAACAAAAGAAGCACCAAGGAAAAGGAGCAGATGAACAACTCTAAGAGAAAGTATGGGACCCTAGAGGATCTCAACAACATAGCAGAGGGAGCCATGAGAAAGAGATCATGATTTTCCCAGCCATGGGGTATATGATTCAAGAGGGATTTTTGTTAAAGGGCAATCAATTGTTGAAGGGATAGATTTTGTGTTGGGACTACCGAGAACACAAAGAGGATGCGATCCCATATTTGTGGTGGTGGATAGATTTTCAAAGATGACACACTTTATCCCAGGCCAGAAGACCAGTGATGCAACACATGCTACAAATCTATTCTTTAAGGAAGTTGTGAGACTTCACGGCCTACCCAGAAGCATTGTATCAGACAGAGACACAAAAATTATTGGTCATTTTTGGAGAACACGGTGGAAGAATTTGGGGACAGATTTGTCCTTTAGCTCATCTTATCACCCTCAGACAAATGAACAGACTAAGGTGGTAAACAGAAGTTTGGGAAACTTATTGAGGAAGTTTGATGCAAACGCCTATGAGATCAAGCTGCCAGATGATGTGGGCATATTGCCCATATTCAACGTTTCAGACCTATATCCTTATGGGAAGGATGACGCAGAGGGATCAACAGAGCAAGAGAAGATTCAGTGGGAGAAACAAATGCCTATAGAAAAAAAAACACAGATGAAAAAGGTCATTGATCGGAGGATTGGTAAGAAGACCAAGAGGAAGACCTATTTTGAATATCTGGTCAAGTGGAAGGGACACCCAATAGAAGATGCCAGTTGGGAGAGTGAAGCTGATATCAAGAAGCATGGAAATTCGATGCAGGAGCTCATGAACAAGAGTCCATGAAATTTTGCCCGGGGGAGTATGATGCAGGAGCATCATCAGCAAGTAGACATGACAGGACAACTCAACGCTCGAGGACCAATTCGGAACCTCTAATACGAGCTGGTACTACAAATATTTGGCAGCTGATAGAAACAAAAAAAGGAAAGATCATGCGTGTAGACAAAAATGAGCATGCATGGCCTGACAGTTTAACCCTAGTCTCGATGTAACCGTAATTAGGTAGCAGTTAGTTTGTTTCTTTTGTATAAAGAGAGGTTTTGTACGCCCTAAAGAGGGTTACGAGAACTATGAGAAAGTAGGAATTTGTGAACAATAGTTGTTGCTCTGATTTTAGCCATAACCATTTTCTTGATTTTGAATGAAGATAACAGAGGGAAATTCATCCAATGTATGGTGTGAATATTGTTTACAATTTCCCTGTTGTTGTCGTTAATCTTTTCAAGAATGAATGAATCTTGCTATGAGTGTATGCAGCTTTGAAATGATTGCATAAAATTTAAAAATCACTTTTTTTCGTGAGCCGATGCAAGGTGTGCACACAGTCCGCAAGGACTGTGTTGACAGGGTCTGTTTCGACTCGTAAAGCTCATGAGAAACAATGTAAGATTTCCTTTGCAAGGAGTGCAAGGTGACTGCTTCAAGTAGTGCACAGTCATCTGCAAGAATCCATATCTTGCGTAAGAATCTGCAAGGAGTGCACAGATCCAGAATTCAGTCCGCAAGGAGTGCATTGACAAAGTCTGTCTCGATGCATAAGCTCAGGAGAAATAGTGTAAGGTTTCTCTATAGGAAGTGTAAAGCAACTACTGTGAGCCGTGAACAGTCATCGCAAGAAGTCAAATATTGGGTAAATATGTGTTGCAAAGAGTGCACAAGTTTGGAATTTGACGAGAACCGAAGCGACTCCATAAAGAAGTCGAAGGACGAGAACAGAGGAACTCTAGGAGGGCGAGAAAGAATTATTTTTAAGAATATTTGGATTTGAGGTTGACGAATTTCCTGGAAAAGCAAGAAGTGCTTGGGAGATAGAAATCTTTGAGGAGATCAAGTTCAGGAGGGGTATCATTTCCCAAGAAGTGAGAATGAGATCCAAGAAACAGACTCTCAGGAAGGATAAAGGTTGCAGCCTTTAAATCTTTCGAAAATAGTCTAAGTTAGAAGAAAGCATAAGCTCAAGGGAAAAGATCTAGACCGTCCGACCAACGTCCAGACAACGAGGAGTGACTGCAAAGGAAAAGATCTAAGTCGTTGATCATTCTGAAATTATCTTTCGTCAAGGAGGACATGGGGCAAGAGATCATCATTTCACTGACTCATGACTCAAATAAGTCAAAGGCAGAGTTAAAAGAACTCACAAATCATGAAATCGCGATTTGATCACAACCGTTGATCGAAGGAGGGAGCTAAACCGTAGATCTGGTCTTGTCGGGAGTTCGTAACTTGAGAAATTAGAGGTAAGAGTTCTGAGAACTCGCGAATCGCGATTTGATCTGAACCGTCGGATCGAGGAGAGATCCAGACCGTTGATTGTCTAGGGAGACGATTCGTGAAGTGCGAACTCACAAAACGTGAAATCATGAAGCGCTTGAAAGATTGGCCCATGGTCATAATGAAGGGTCACATCGGTGAAGGAGAATCATGGGGATAGCATGCACTAGGCTCCTGTCAGGATTTCAGAAGTTGGGAGAGTCGAAGTGACTCGCATGCAAAGGCTCGATACACGAAGTCGCAATGCGGCTTTTGATTAGGCGACTGGTCGCAACCTTAGTCACATAAAGGGAGGGGGATTAACCAGGAGAGCTAGCATCTAAATACGCTAAAGCTTAAATGCATTAAGGAGAAAGCCGTGGGTTCCATATAACCTGCGCTTTAAGGGAAAGAAGGCATGTTAAGTGGATTTGAGGTTCTTGAGGGCCAAAGAGTCAATCAGACTCAGTTTCTTGATCGATCCTAGATCGGGAGGTCGCACAGTCCTTAGGGGAGAAGGGGGGTATGCATCAGATATGGTGATGGTATTAAGGGGTATATGTTGTGGGATCCTACTGCCCACAAGATCACCATTAACATATATGTAATATTTGATGAGTCATCTTTCATCAAATCAGATGTAGATGTTCAAATGAAACAGGAAGAAGTACCTAAGTATCAACAAATTCAGTTTGAAATCAGTTCAAATACAGATGAAAGTGAACATGAACAAGTTTCTGAAGATCTTCATGAAGAGTTTCTTGCATAGGAAGACATTGTTGATGATAACAATAGAAAAAATGTGGATGAGCCACAAACTTCCCTAAGGAGGTCTACGCAGGTCTGAAATCCTCCAAGAATGTATGATGATTTTGTTTCGTCAGTTTCTTTAAGTACTAATGATGATGAACCTTTGTGCTATCAGGAAGATGTGAAGGGTTCTAACAGTGATAAATGGAAAGAAGCAATGAAGGATGAAATGAAGGCATTAGAAAGGAATGCCACATGGGACCTGGTAAAACTTCCAAGAGACAAAAAAATTGTAGGTTGCAAGTGGGTCTACAAGATAAAGAAGGGTGTTGATGATAAGGTGGAAAGGTACAAAGCAAGGCTAGTTGTGAAAGGATGTTCTCAGAAAGAAGGTATTGACTTTCATGAGATTTTTTCACCAGTTGTTAAGTCTGTTTCAATTCGAATTGTGTTAGCATTAGTTGCATTACTTGATTTGGAGTTGGAGTAGCTAGATGTTATAACTTCCTTCTTACATGGAGATTGGGATGAGGAAATTTACATGGAACAACCTGAAGGGTTCGTTCAGAATCGCAGCAAGAAATTTGTTTGTAGGCTCAAGAAATCATTTTATGGTCTAAGGAAGTCGCCTAGACAATGGTACAAGAAATTTGACTCTTTCATGGTGAGCCAGAATTATACAAGGAGTGAGTATGATCATTGTGTCTACTTTAAGAAATTCAATAATGGAATATTCATTATCTTAGTATTGTATGTTGACGATATGCTTTTAGCAAGAAAAATAATAACTAATATCAACAGGTTAAGGGATCAGATGGCTAGGACGTTCGATATGAAAGATCTAGGAGAAACAAGGCAGATTTTGGGCATGGAGATATTCAAAGACAAGAGGAATGGTAAGCTTTGGTTGTCACAACAGAATTATTTTGAGAAGATACTTTTGAGGTTTGGTATGGATGATGTGAAACCAGTTTCAATCCCTTTGGTTTCCCATTTTAAGCTTTCTTCAAGTTTATGTCCTAGTACAAAAGAAGAAAAGGAATATATGTTTCAAATACCATATGCTAATGCAGTAGGAAGTCTAATGTATGTGATGGTTAGTACAAGGCCACACATTTCACATGCAGTTGGGGTTGTCAACAGGTATATGGAAAATCTAGGTAAAGAGCACTGGGCAGAAGTGAAATGGGTGCTTTGGTATTTGAGAGGCACAAGTGATTACTGTATCACTTATAACAATGGTTGTGAATTAGTCCGTGGATATGTTGATTCTGATTTTGCAGGTGATTTGGACAAGAGAATGTCGACTTCAGGGTATGTCTTTACTCTTGTAGGTGGAACTATTAGTTGGATGTCAAAGCTACAAAACATTGTTGCTTTATCCACTACATAAGCAAAATACGTAGCTGCTTCACATGCTTGCAAAGAGGAAGCTTGGTTGAAAGGTTTGTTTGGTGAGTTTGGAAGGATGCAGGACAAAGTAAAGTTACTTTGTGATAGTCAAAGTGATATTCACTTGGCTAAGAATCCATCCTACCACAATAAAACAAAACATATACCTATCAAATACCATTTTGTAAGATAGGTCATCAATGAACGTGGAGTCTCTCTTGAGAAAGTACATACAAAAGACAACTACGCAGACATGTTCACAAAACCAGTACTTTTAGAGAAGCTACGATGGTGCTTGGCTTCTCTTGGCTTGCAGAAAAGGTGATGAGCAAAAGGAAGGAGAAAGGTATCAGGTTAATTATTTTCAAGGTGGAGATTGTTGGAATTTGGTGACAACGAATTCCCAAGAATGGATTTCAGATCCTACTATTCAATGTTGGTTGTAACTAAATTAGACCAAGGATATGAACACATTCAATAGTCGGTTTCTTATGTAACTGTGTGTAAACTTCTATAAATTGATGTATGCATGTAGAGGCTGAGAGAGATGTATGAGTGAATCTGTTGTAATCTCCATGATCTGAATAATAATACAATCGATACCTCTACTTGGTGGACATAGCCCAATGTTTGGGTGAACCACATGAAATCTTTGTGTTTTTAATCTGCGTGATTGTTGATTGTCATATGTGAATTGTGTTTTCCACATTTGCAATTCTAACATGCAATTGAAGATTGCACTACAAGTTTTGGCAGGTTAAGATGATCATAGGTTGGTTGCACTAAAATTGTTTTACTCCTATTAATAAATGAACATACATTGTAATAATGAACTAAAAGAGTGACATTTAATTAGATTGACATGAAAATTTCCAAAAAAAACTTGGAAATAATGGAGTAAGCGCCAGTTGTAAGTGCCAGTTCTAAGAGTCAGTTCGTAGTTGAGAGTCTAGTTGTCTTTGGTTTACATGTAACTGACTCAGTAGAGTCTTTTCCTATTTAAGAATGTAATCAGTCTTCATTGAAAAATAGAGAAGTGAGTGTAGCCTCACCATGTGTTGTTTTCTCATATTTTCTCTTGGTATTAGAGCCATGGGGTGAGGTGCGAAAAATTCTTGAAGTTTGTAGGGCCCTCCTCTTGAAGGCTGCAATGGCATACTACTGAAAGTTCCGCACGTTTGAAAACCCTCGAATTTCCGCGGACGAGTAGTGTATTATAGAGCGAAAATCCTTCACAATTTCTGCACCCAAGTCAAGCATGAGATGTGGACTCCACGTAGTCTAATGGAAGGTATTGTTGCGCATGTCAGTTAAAGATACCATATGTTCCACATATTAGAGAAGCTACAACTTACGCTGCAACATGGACAATGCTTAAAGCATTGTATGAAATTAGCAACACAAATCACATTTTGTTTTTGAAAACTAAATTGCTAGGCATTAAGATGGATGGAAATGAATCTGTTAGTTCATTTTTGGGTCGTATTAAAGAGGTGAAAGACGAGCTAGTAAACATAGGGGAAACTATTTCCAACACTGACATGGTCACTATTACCTTAAATGGTATGCTAGAAGATTATCATATGTTCATAACAGGTCTCGCAACAGGGGAGAAACCTCCTACGTTTGAATAACTGACAGGTATTTTGCTGCAAGAGGAAGAGAGGGGCGAGAGTCTGAAGCCTCAGAATAAATATTTGGCACTATGGTCAAATAAGAGATCTGCAAGAGGGAGATCAGGAGAAAGAGGCAAAGGAGGCAGTTCATCGCAGAGAAAATAATCTCCAAATCAAGGTATGCAATCTGACAGGAATGAGTCAAAGAGTATTTTTTATTGTGGTCAACCAGGAGATATTGTTAAATACTATCATAAGAAGAAAAGTGATGAGGCTAGGAATAAACCTAGAACACATTCAGGTCATTATGTAGAAAAATCGTCAAATCACAATCTCAGATTATTTACTGCTAGTGATGATAGTGATGAACCCCCGAATTTTGACTCACAGGATCTTAGGTTGTTTGTGTCTAACACTGCTTTATCTACTGAAACGGATGATTCTGATGCCTAGTTTGTGGATTATGGAGCATCAATACATATGACTTGTAATAAGAATTGGTACACTAATTTTAAAGAAACACAGAATGGCGCCAGAATATATCTTGGTGATGATCGCGCTCATCAGATCAAGGGATACAGAGACATTCCTGTGACATTGCCAAATGGTACTGTTCATCACATTTAGAATGTGGTGTATGTGCCAAGGATAAGGAAAAATTTGATCTCCGTGTCCACCATTACAGATCGGAACTTGAAGGTTGAATTCTTCAAAAATTATTGCATAGTGAAGGATATGCTGGACCACTTCCAAACTGTTGCAACAGGAGTCAGAGCAGGAGGCCTATAAAAACTTGATGTTACCATCAAAGCACATCACACACTGACTTCTACAACTATGCCAATAGATATTATTTGGCATCAAAGGTATGGCCACACCAATCATCTTGATTTATTGTTATTACAGAAAAAGAATATGGTTGAAGGACTTCCCATGTTAAAGAATGAGAAGGTTGCTTGTGATGGATGTGCATTAGGAAAGATGCACAGAGATGAATTCCCTCTAATCCTGATAAGAAAAGGAGATATGTGTTAGATCTTTTGCATACTGATGTTTGTGGGCCTATGCAAACTAGGTATTTAGGAGGTGCATTTTACTTTCTATTATTTATTGATGATTGCACGAGATACACACGGGTTTACTTCCTTAGAAGAAAAAGTGATGTTTTCGAGTACTTTAAGGAATTCAGAATCATGGTGGAAAAGAAGACAGGAAAATCCATCAAAATCCTTTGTTCAGATCAAGGGGGAGAGTATAAATCAAGGGACTTTGTAACACCCTATTTCCCCCAGTTTGTAAAAATAACTATACTGGCCAAGTATTGTGGCAAACTCAGAAAAGTGAATGTGTGAAGTGAATGGACCTTGTGAAAAAGGTTGATGAATGTGAATAATATTATGAATATATATTGCAGGACTGCTGAGAGGGGATATGTTGAAAAAGAGACCACGATGGCTGGAGAAAGGTGGTGGAAGGCACCTGGAATGGTGGCGTTAACTTCCATCGAAACCAATTTCGTATTTGGACTTCATTGGCCCGGAGAACCAAGAGCAGCTCACTGGCCCCGAATTAAATGACTTGCCAGGTTGGTGGGTAAAGGGCTCCTCATGAGTAATGAGGGATGGGGGTGAACCGCCCATCTGTAGAGTCCTCAGACCTAACCACTGTGAGGAAGATCGTGCCAGATGAAACCTTGCCAAAAGGAGAAAAGGCAGGACGAGTGGGCGATCAAGGGTAGACGCAAGGGAAAGAGGAAGGGAGAACTCTGGAAAATACAGAGTGAGTGATAGCAGAGAAGAAGGAGAGTAACCTTCGTTCTCAATCACTGGAAAACAGAGATGCAGTCTCACAGAATCGTGGTCTCAGCTCGGGGGTGGCTAGTGGTAAATCCATTTGGAATTGCTGAGCCTACGGTTGGGTGGAAACGAGCACCCCTCTCAATAGTTGCAATCACATTTGGTGTTATTTCTGATAAGTGTTTTACATCTTGCATCTTGAATTGTATATTCTGGCATTTATGATCATCTTGCATCTTGAATTGTATATTTTGGCATTTATGATCATCTTGCATCTTCAACTTTATATGCTGACATGTATGCTCAGGGTTGTGAAATTATGAATGCCTTATGTATAATAATATCTGTGTAGTGGATTTTGATTGGAAACAGTGGTTGCTTGCATATAAATAGAATGAATCCACACGATTCTTGTTTATATATATATCTATCCACTGAACTAACTTAGTTTTCAAGTCTATGTTCAGGAAATTTATTCCCTTATTTGCCTCAGGTAATGTCCCAGATAGACCTTCCCACAGGGGCACCCTTTTTAGGAAAGTCCCCTCACTTTCTAGAGCTGGGGTAAACCCTTGGTAGAAGACTTCCATTTGAATATGCCCTCGAGATAGCTCACTATCCAGTCACAGGAGTTAATAGCTCGGAGACCTCTGGAGACCTCCCAGTCGGGCTTTGAAATCTGTCAAACCTTACCAAGAACTTGAAAGAGGATTTGATAGCGTACGTTTTAGAAACCCGACACGAGAGAGAGTGGTTCTCGTGAAATTATGATATTTCGGTGTTTCGGCACCCGGGGTATCCAAGTGCGAGTTCTCATGTACTCTCAAGTCCTGAAACCTCGATTTGCGAAATCCCAAAATGGCAGCATGTGGTTAAGTCTCGATTAACGGACAAGATTCTTTCAGAGGATCCAAGGTTGGTAACAACCATTAGATTTGAGGTAGAGACATAGGCATTAATGCCACGACCCTTTTTACCCTTGCAAGAAATGAAGAAATCGGGACCGTAGATCCCATGGTCCATGGAAGCACCTAGATCGTCCATCTATAGAGTACACGTGGCTGCTGGTAAGTGCTTCGGCATTTTGGCACCTGAGAAACCAAAGGGCAAGGACCCTTGCCCCTGCAAATCGCGAAATCCCGATCACCGAAACCCCGAAATGGCATGAGGTGTGAATGAGGTTAAGGAAAGTTGGGATTTGATCATGACCATTGATCATCCCAAAAAGATCACGACTGTTGATCTTGGCTGAAG
Source organism: Picea glauca (assembly GCA_000966675.3). Lineage (NCBI taxonomy): Eukaryota > Viridiplantae > Streptophyta > Pinopsida > Pinales > Pinaceae > Picea > Picea glauca. The sequence continues at coordinate 189,560 of JZKD02S0495177.1, forward strand.
GTCGTCGCTGTCATCAGAGGGACACGTGGCTTCCGGTCGACGTTTCGACATTTCGACATCCGGGAAACTGGAAGAGATCTGGTATTTATATTCATAAATATTTCCTTTACTTAATAAAGCCTTGGAAAATATACCTCATTGTATTCTTTTTCCACATGAAAATGGTTCTATAATTATTTAGAAATACTATTATCAAACAATCCTTTTTCATAGCACAAATAATGGAGAATTTGTTTGGAGTATGATGGCCAATGTATTTCAAACCACACCTCATTAAATATTAAGTTATGCTTGTGGATGATTGGTCTTCGGAGTGGAAGGGAAAGCGTATGTGAATGAAGTTCGAAGCCGTCAGAGAAATGGCATGGACATTATAAAGTCTAAATATATTTGAATACTACCCCTTCCCTTTCCTGATTGGTTATTAGAGTAACAAGAAGGGCACATTCGAATTTACTCTGAAGGTTTCAATTTGTGATGAGAAATATGTTCAAAAGTTTCAATATATTATAATAATTAACCTTGCTCCACCGTAATTGGTTGTCGGATAGGTGAGAGGTGAGCACGTAAAGAAGGTATGAATTACCAAAGATTAAATTAAAATGTGAAATATTATATTATTATATATACTTCTTTTCATTTGGATCCTACTTGTCAGAGTTATGAAAAAGGAGTGAACTATCAGAGTACGAAGAGTTGGAGAATGAGGGCCATAGTAATATATGGTCATATATATTTTTTAATAATAAAATACTTTTCCTTTCAGAGTGTTGAGATGACTACACATATTCCAAGCCTGAATGGATATAATATTCAATATTATACTAATACAACACAAACACCAAAACCCTTTTTAAGTTGAATTTCAGAGTTGACCATTTAGAATAAATGAAAGGGAGCTTCCGAATAGATAGTGAAGTCATCGGAGCGATGGCATGAGTATTTAAAAAGGGTGCCACACATCTACAATGTTACATGTGAAGGAGTTTTGAATAACTTGGGATAAAATATAATATTAAATATGTTTTAATTCATTTATTTTCCTCTCCTAATATTTATGTGTTTAAATTAAATTACGTGAAAATTTGGTATGGAATTGCGAGAAAGTGAATTATATACCTTATTTAAGGTTAATCAATTTAATTATATTATGGATAAATTAACCTCATTGTTTTATAATATAAATACTCATAATTATCATATGATTAATTAATTGAATTAGTGTTAAACTACTTCTAAAGGGGAGAAAGAGAAAGTAAAACCTTAATAATTACTAGGCCAAGATTATTAGGCTAAGAAAAAATTAATTATTGGATAATTAGTTTGTGGAGATACTTATCCCTAATGAGGTTTAAGTAATTAATTACCAAATAATGTTATTCTACGAAGTATTAATTAATTATTTTAATTGGACTATAGGAAAGGGACAAATGTCATTCTCTAGTCAAGCAAGCCTAAGCACCCTATGGTGACATGGTGAATTGATGCTGACTAAGAGCATCAGTGTGATGACGTGTGTTAATATTCAATTGGTTGACGAGTTGAGTGGGGTCTAGTAGGATTGGTAAACCTTAGGTGTCGAATGGATCCTAATCGTAGTTCGGGAGATCTTGCATGCATCAAGACCATCCATAGAGGGAAAGGGGATATCCCTCAATACCTTGGGTTCAGAGTGGTGAGATTGCATGAACTTCTAAAACTCTGAATGGATGGTATCGAGGGAGAATATTCCTTGATACCATATTCCTCAAAGGTAAGCAAAGAGTGTGTCGGGAGAAGGCCTAAGTTACGATGGATGCAGGCTTGCATGGGTCAAAGTTCCACTATGACAGGCTAGGCTAGTGCCACATCAAGATTAGGGTGTCACCTCATCAGTTGGCATGGACAATGAGAGGTCACGAGGATTCCACATGGAAGTAATGAGATGTTTCTTATGTAAACCTAAGAACTTTAGAAGTTCATAACTCTCGTTCCATAGCTCATTTCTGAGAGAACTTACCATCACTAGAAAGTTATCGACGAGTTGAAGACGATGGAGCTATGATAGAGAAGATTCAAGATCATTAGAAGAAGATAAAATTTAATACCCCATCCCTTAAAAGGCACTTAGGGGATTGGGTGTGTTACAACAAGTTATCTCAAAGCACACTAAGATTGATACACTTGTTGATAGTGGATCACAAGTGAATCTTATTTCAGAGCAAGTTGTTCAGAATTTGAGATTGGAAACCATGCCTCATCTGAGACCGTATCGTTTGGGTTGGATTTGTGATAATGCTCGGGTACAAGTAACTAAGTAGTGAAAGTTATAGTTTTTTATCACATCTAGTTTCATTGATGAGGTAGAGTTAGATGTTGTTCCACTTGACATTTGCGGGATGGTTTTGGGAAGTACATACTTGTATGACAGGAAGGACATTTTCTACAGGGAAAAAATAAGTATAATATTTTCAAGGATGGGATTGAGTTCATTGTGAGAGCTCATCATATGAAGATGAATTTGACAGTTGTCACTACAGGGCACATGCTATCTAATGCTAGTATCCAGGATCCATATATGTAGCCGATGGTAAAAAGAAAAAAAATCATTTGGTTGATGTGTTCCTGTTAAGAAGGGTAGATATGTTGATGGTTCATTCTCTTTCACATATGTATATTCAATTTTTTTGTTCAGTCTATTACTAATCAGTCGAATATGGTTGGATACTGCAACAATTGATGGTGAAATTTGTGAATTTAAGGGAATAGTTAACTTGGTCAATAGTATTGTTGCAACCTTCATTATGGTTTTGATGAGTCAGGTGCTCATTATCCAAGCTAGATTGATGGATGATATTGGACAATGAGGCAGAAGCATTCTCACTTAATTTATGAATGATCCATACTTTTGGAGGCCTCTTCAGAAATAGGAGGCACATAAAGGTGCATGATATAAGCATCTTTAAAATACTATGCCATGTTTGTATGGATGTATATCTTGAACATAAGCAATCAAGTACAGATGATAACAATACAAGCATAATTTTTTTCAAGTTAGGAGCAACGATGGACATAATATTCATTCAAGAACTTCCATAGATACATCAAGCATACAAGAACAGAGAGTTCAGATGGGAAAGGCATAGATCAACATTCGACTTGGTTTCATATTGGCTGATATACACTATCTTCAATAGAAGGAGATGGGAGTGGATGTTGAAATACATGATACATGTATTACAAAGATTCAATGAACAATAATTTTGTAGTTTGTAAATTTATAAGCCAAAAACAAAGCTATATATATTATTAGCTATAGTTCCAGAGGCCAGATTCAGAGCTATATTCCAGAGAAGTAAACAAAAGTGCATTGATATAGTACTTAAGATTGAAGACCCAATATGAAGACTTATTTCCAAAAGAATCAACAAGATGAAAGAGTGAATTATCATCACTAAGTTTTTGAATATTTATACTTTTGGAGGTCCAAAATTTCTTCAGTGGGGAGGTGTTATCCAAGAGGATCTAGGGAACTCTCATAGAGGTCCCAGGGGATCCATAAAATCTCAAAATTTTACATTCTCAAAAGTTTGTGAAAATGACATTATTGAATAGAGCTCATCATCATATTTCCAACAACACAAATAGTGTGTCAAAGAGAGCTCACATGCAAAAGTTATGGGAAGTCAAAGTTTTGTCAAACTAGGCAAACTAGGGGTGCCACATGGCACCACCAAAGGGTGACACATGGCATGATGATGTGGCACCTAATTGGCAACTGAATGGGCAAGGTACAAATCCAGGTGGTCCAATCACATGATGACAAGTGACAAGCAATTGGTTCAATTACATGATGACATGTGGCATCAAATAGCCAATGGAAAGCTATCACATGGCAGTTTCCCATTGGCCTATATGGTTAATGTATTGTAAAATTTTTAAGGATTCAATAAGGTTCGACCCCATGACCTCCATAGCCACCAAAGTCTTCACAAATCCCTTTACACCAACATGTCACCATATGTCACTTGATAGCTATATGGTATATTATATATTTAAAGTTAAACAAAGTTACGTATGGGTGGCCAAAGGGATGAGGGCCTAATCCCTCGACCCTTGGCCCTTGATATTGTACACAAACATATGACCTAAACCATACATAGTGTTAGCACTAGGAATCACCTTTAGATTGCATGGAAGGCAAGCCCAGTACCCATCAGGTTATATATGAATGTAAGAGTGTTTTAAAGGGTCAAATGGAAAAAGACTCAAAATGATAATGTTCCAACTCAAAAAATAGGGATAGTATGCACCAACAATCAAGGTCTTGGATAACTTCAATCAGTAATTTGGGAGTAATTATGAATAGAGGGAAGACTTTAATAAGAAGAATGTAGGGGCTACTCCAAACATCAGGTCTACAAAAGCCTAAGGAAGAAAGTTTCTTAACACAAGATCTTCTTGAACTCAGAAACTAAGGAAGCTAAATAAACATCATGATAATATAATGATCAAACATCCACCATAACATCACCACAATCATTCATGTGAATCATTCAAAGCATCAACATTTAGCATTAGAAGAAAAAAGGCGGAAAGAGAAGCTAATTTCTATTAGCCAAAATGTCTTAAGTCTAGTACATAGCTAGATCATAGTTACTTCATCAAAATATTACAGTCTAAGGGAGCCTTGCTCAACCATCCAAACCAACTAAAGCATTTGATCTATCTATTTATAACAAAAGGGAGGCAACAACTGGAGGTACGAGCTGGCCTCCTTCCCTTGAAAATCTCTAAACATTTATTTGATCTAACAACTTAGATAACAACCTATACTATAAAATAGGAAAATGTTGGTGACTAATCCAAGCAATATTCAAGATGACTTGATTCCTTCTTGTTGCACAACTCCTTGTTTGCCATGTGTCTTTCAAAATAATGTGGTTGTCCTCATTATGCCAGCTATTGTTTCTATAATCTTCTCCATCATCAGCTATTCAAAAGTTGTTAGCTTAACCCTCCTGAATCCCTGGTGTCTGTTGGTAGCTTCTTTAGGTAGCAGTCTAAGTAACGTACTTCACAACTGGGAAAGTAGAAAAAGTAGTGCCACTGTGTTGCATATGTGTGAAAACCTTTGTTATCTATGAAATATTAGGTAGCGTAATTACATAGTGCCACTGTGTTGCGTCTGTGTGCAGACTCTGTTCTTTGTGAAATATTAGGTAGCGCCACTTATGTTGCATCTGTGTGCAGGTTTATTCTCTGCTAGATATTAGGTAGCACCACTTAAGCTGCGTCTGTGTGTAGGTTTAGGTAGCACTTTCAAAAAATGCAGCACCTCCAATCTTGCACATGTGCAGAGTAAGTAGTGGCCTTGCATAATGTCAAACCCATTAGACTTAGATGACTTGGCAGTACTGTAGGTAGTGCATTTTAACAGTGAGGGAGTTAGCACTTTGCAAAAAGCCTAAAAATCTGATAATTAAATTCTTACAAGCCTGTATAGATGGCAAAGGTAACATTTGAAAAACATTTTACCCTCTCAAAAAGGAAACATCCTCAAAAATGGGGCTCACCTTTCACCAACTATTTTGTTACCTTCACACTTAACCTCACACTCTTTCTGGTAGAAGGAGGATCTTCATTTGGCACAACAGACTTCTTGTTCTTAGCAATGACAGACTTCTTGACTAGGGTTATGCTCTCTTTAAATGCTGATGTCTCTTTCTCAATAGCAGCTTCAACCAATACCTACAAGTTTCTCTGAGCTACTTCATCTCGAAAATGTTGCAATTTTTCCTTGAGTTTCCTATTCTGGGATTGAAAACCTCTATTCTTCCTATAAAGGTTCTGGAGCTGCCTATGAAGGGGTTGGGCCTTCCTTGCTGCAAACCTTGCCAGGTCAAGGGTATGTGTGTAGCCATCCATGAGCTCTTTCATTTGAGCCCTGTGAATCATATATTCTGCTTTAAGATGGGCTACCTCCTTCCTAGCATCCCTAAGCTTCCTGATCAATATTTTGAATGTATGATTGTCAGTTGGAGTAGTGACATGCACAGTCTCAATAGGTTTTTTCTCGGTCTCCTCTTCCATCTGCATAGGAATTTCTTTGTCAACTTCATCAGGCTTCTTGGTGGCTTTTCTTTTATCTTTCTTCTTTTTCACAAGGGTTTCCTCTTTTATTTCCACGGGATTTCCAATGCCTTTACCCTTCTTCTTTTGTATAGGGATCTCAGGTAGAGGCTTCTCTTCGACAACTTCCCTAGGAATTGATGACCTTGTGAAAGGTCTTTTACCCTTGATTTTGATTGCTGGAGGGGAAGAGGGGAAGAGGAGCTTCTTCCCTTTCTTGGATGTATCTTTGGTAGACGAAGGAACCTCTTCTAACCCTGGTGGAGGAGGTCGTGAAAAATCTCTTTGTGGGGAAGGACAAGCTTCCTCCTCAGCTCTCGTGACCTGCTTACTGACCTATGAAACCTGAACAAGGGCTTTACCCTTTCTCTTCCTACTGGTCCCTGATTTAATAACACTGGTGGGTGATAAAGGAATTGCATTCTGTGATTAAGGAGTTGATTTTATATCCAACTTGAAATGAGAAGTAACAACAAAATTCTCCCATGAAATCTCTTTCTTATCCAATTCCTAAGAGACTAGAATTCTGATCAATCCATAGTGGAAAAGGCTAGAATCCACATCCTTAGATTTAAATTGAATCATGTCTGACATCTTACCTATGCTCCTTAACAAGTAATAGGGAATATTCATCTTAACTTTACGAGTAAAATGTAGAAAAATCCTTATGTGGTACTGGTACAATGTGTTAAATCTCCCTTCACATGTAAAATATCTCTGGATGATCTTCAAAATTCTGTCAAACTATTCAATCAATTGACCCCTTGGAACACCTTTAGACAAATCACTGGCTTGATGTTCAGGTTTAAAGAGATATTTAGCATAGGTTGAACTCAAAGCCATGGCTTTGAACCACTTTTCACTTGTAATGGGGATTCTTGTTGCAACTGAGATAGAGGCTTCAGTCACCTCAAATTCCAAATCCCCAACCTTGGTTCTCCTGCCATCAAAGTGTGATGAAAACTGTCTTGTTGCCTCTAGATGGCCTCTATGCATATTCTTGCAGAAAGAGAGGCATCCCACTCTTTGAAAGACCTCCCTTGCCATGGGCTCTGTATAAAAAAGATGCATGTCCACAGGTTCTGTCCTAACCACCTTTCCACCTTTGTGTGTCTTCCTCGATTGAGGAGTCTCCATGGATTATAATGAGAGATTTTAAAGGCTTATGGGATAGTAATAACCAGGAAGACTTTAAATCGGGCTTCAAATGTACAAGGTTGACCTTTTAAAACACACTGGTGCTGGTAAGCCAAGCTTGACTGTAGGAATTACACCCTTGGATTTGGACTGGTATTTGAGAGTGTAGACAGTGAGGGGGTAATTTGTAATTGGCCCTTTACAACTGAGTAAAACTCTTAACTCAAAAATGGAAGGAAGAAGGGGAGACACAGAGGGGTTTAAACAGCGCCATTGGGTAGTGCGATGCATATGTAGAGGATAGGCTATTTAGGTGGTTGCAACTTCAATGGATATGGAAGACAAAAGTAATCAGACCTAGATACAGGCAATGGATTTCACAGGTCTGAAAAAAGAGAGGAGACAATGCTATTATGCAAAGACGAGTCCCTTACAATTGTGCAAGCTCGATAAACCAAAACCTAAGTGCAATTTTCTTGTGAAAACTAATATGTAGAGGAGGAAACATGGGATACTTGTGGAGTAGACACCTGTTGGAATGTTCATTGAAATATCAGGATGAATTTGCAAACATTTTGGCCCTCAAGTCTACCTTAGCATCAAATTTGGTCGCACCATTGTCGCCTGGTAAGAATTGTGAGTTTGAGCAGCGCAACATTCATGAATTTTTCAAATCAAAAACCGTTATCAGGGCTCGTAAATGAAAGATCCTGGAGGTATCTTTAACCAACTCATGGCACTGAAAACAAGGAACATGACATCAGTCATGGTAATCATAACTCATGGTGGAAATCATGATGAACGGGTAAGGCACTACGAAACCGCCTGATGAGTGAGCAGTGCTCCGGTTTGAATAGTAATTGGACAGGTAAGAAACGACAACAAGGCATGCTCACAAGGTCATGAGTGAGGAGAATGGTGTGTCTCATCCATCTAGTCATGGGAGGGGAGGGATCGATCCTAATGACACATCATGAAGGGGTCCAAAACTTTAAGTCGTGAACTAACAAGGGTTTAAGTCCAAAAAATCAATTTGAGGATCAAACATGAGCTATGATTCAAAAGTTTATTTATCTAAGGGGGCCTAACAAACATAACTTTAAAGGGATGAAAATTTAAAAAATTAAAATCTAAGGCTTAAAAAGGATTAAAACAAACTAAAAGACCCAAGGCAATTTAGTGTGATAACACATAGCACAGAGGCTTAGCACATATTTCAGCGGGAATTTAAATAACCATATTTTATGGTTATAACAATGTAAAGCCCATATTATTTAAACATTTGTAAAGTTATGTGACCATGGAAATTTCCCACTATATACGTGGAGGTTGGTAAGCTATAAGTTATATATAACATATGGTTGTATGTTATAACAAAACGTAACCATATACCATATATGTAATATGGTTATCTTATAACCATGAAATGATTCTATATTTCCATGTGAAGGTTCCATATAGTTTTAACAAAAAATCTATGTATGGTGTGGTCGGAAGTTATAGAACCCGCGACCTCCACCAATGGACCAAACAAATAGTTTGTTACAGGAAACCCACCATCCAATACTTAATGGATAACCAATAATTTCAGGATTTAGTTAAGAAGGGTGCCCTATTTAATGGCGCACACCTCAAGGAAACAAACACACAATTTTTATGCAAAATTTGGTCTCGTAATGCATGTCGAGAGTACGAAGGGTACGAGGCTAAATAGTATAATGTGCTAGGGTTCACATTGATGGAATTTTGAGTATTTTATATCATTTTTTCACAATATTTTTCTAGGAATTCAATGGTGCACTCTGTTTTTGCATTTGAGTAGCGGATTTTCAAATCATCGTCAAAATTGTGTTTCATAAGCTCATTTTGTAATGTAATTTGGAATTTTGAGATGATGAATAATAATTATTTTATTTAAAGGGAAGTACTATCTTGGTCTAGAAGCTCAAGCATAGAGAATGCTAGAGTTATTGGAACTTGTGAAGGAAGATTATACAAACTACTAGAATGCAATGATGAAGTTATTATACATGATGAAGTCAATCCCAGTGTACTTTGGCATATAAGGTATCATCATATTAACTATCAAGCATTACCTTTCCTCGAGAAAATGGTTGAAGGAATACCATAACTACAATCTACACATGAAGGAATTTGCAGAGGATGTGCTCTTGGTAAAAATGTTAAGAAGCCATTCTCAAGTAGCAATAATAGATCTAAGGAAATCCTAGATCTAATACTGTTAGGGACCTAAGCCCTCAAGTAGGTAGAATAATATATTCGAATGTAATAAAGGTCAATATTAATAAGGCCTTGCAATAAGGTAGAGTAAGTCAAATGTAAGAAGACCTAATAGAAGCTTCCACTTCTAAAAGGATCTTCCTCTAGATGGTTCTTTTGATAGACATATTTAGTATAAATAGGAGTCAAGGGTATGATAACCCTAGCTTGGATATTATTGTAATAGAGCTCTGCGCAACTGGATGTTGCCCCCTCGAAGAAGCAAGTGAAGTTCTCTTTCTGGTGTTATTCTGATATCATTTCAGTGTTATTGTGGTGGTGTTCTGGTTATATTGTTGTTTATCTGCCATTTCTAGCATTTAATTTTGTCCTACATACTTTTTATATCTGGAATATTACACAAGTGGTATCAGAGCACTTTCCTCGGCAGAAAATTGTGGGTTAATTTTTTTTAGGGTAGAGATGTATTCTGATGTCTTTAAGCTATCGAGATCTGTCGTTACATGCATAAACCTACGGTTGAGGGATTCATACACGCAGAAAATGCAAGTGGTTCTTAAGCGCACATTTTTTGGCCACCCTTGTAACCCCTGTTGGTACCCCTTCGAGTGGTAGCGCATCAGAAAACACATGTATATGGATCAACCTAGATTTCCTGAAGCCCTCTTTAGATAAATTGATTAGTCGCCTGACTGCTATAGTGTCACCGAGAACCACACTCGGGAAGATACTATCTAGTACTTGGGTAATCATGTAGTATGACTAAGGGCACGGTCTAGCCTCCTTAGTTGGTGCCCTAAGATTTTGGGCCGATTACTACTATTGGACCCCGCATGTATATCAAAGAGCTATAGCATAGGGGAAACCCTTATATGTAGAACCCTTGAATACCTAACCCTTGGAGACATAAACAAAACATAAAAATAAATAAGATCTATTGTCATGCAACTGTGTTTGAGTTTCCAAATCACTACACATTTCTTCCTGGTTAAGAATTTGGGCATTTCATCACTGCAATATTCTTCAGACCAGAGTATAACTTTGCAGGTGTAAAAAAAAAA
>JZKD02S0495177.1:216344-230760 GCA_000966675.3 Picea glauca
GTTATGTAAATTTGAAATATTATGTAATTTGAAATGAATTATTATATAATTTATTATATAACGTAATAATTAAAATATAATTAAAGTCTACTTTATTTTCATACCAATTCAACAATAAGCAAAATAATATAAAAAAATTCATATATTAAAATAAAATAAAATAATGTGTTATGTAAATTTGAAATATTATGTAATTTGAAATGAATTATTATATAATTTATTATATAACGTAATAATATTTTTTTTAAAATTTATATATATATAATTTTTTATAAAATAAGAAAAATATTTAATTTATTTTAATCATTTAAAATTATTTTGAATAGATTGTAATAAAACATTAAATATAGTAAAATTAATAAGAAATGTTTTTGTCTTTCCTTTTCCAATCTTTTTCTTGTTCAACAATAATATGATTTAAGTAGCTTCCCCTTTTTTATATTATAGTCATAAAAACGATGTTTTTTAAAGTTCATGTTCTCGCATGGGATGTTTCTTCTCAAGTAATGAGAATATATTAAAATTATTAATTGTTTTTATGATGTATGTGTATTGTAAAAAAATTTTATATATTAAAATAAAATAATATAATGTGTTATGTAGATTTGACATATTATGTGATTTGAAGTGGATTATTATATAATTTATTATTTATTTTTAATTTTTTTTGATAAAAAAATAGAGTTATTGGTTTGTAGGTTCATTTTAGGGTCACGTACTTTTTTGGGATTTGAGGTCTATAAAAATTTTGAGACTATTTGAGATATTAAATGATTATTTTGGGGGTCAAAACTTTCTAAACAAAGTTCTTAGTCTTGTGATGTTATTCTACACATCAAGAGATTTCCTAGGCACAAAGATCACCTCAGTAAGAGTTTGTATGTAGAAGTTATGCCCGTTGTAAGTTGACCTATCTTGTTGACCACCGTGATATCGAATGGATGCAATGTCAACTCACATTATTCACACATGGAGAGCTAGTCATGTGTGTGCTTTGAAGAAGATTCTAGAGGGTTAAAAAACCCCAAACCTCATCAAAAGTTGAGGTATGCAAAAACCGCACCTCTAACCCTAAATGGCTATTAGGCCATGTTAAACACTAAGCCTCTAGGAAATGAAGGGATTCCATTAGTATTGAATTGGGTATTGTTGCATATAGAGCAAAGCATTTAGAGTGGGATATTGAAGCAAAATATATGAAGTAGAAGACTTTGTAGTAGCAATATAGGCCATAGTGTCTATGGAAACTCCATAGTGAGTGCACTTTCTTTGTATTTTCATTTTATAATTCAAAAGAAAAGAGCAAGGCATATGCTTCACCTTCTAGTTGGGTTTCTCCCGTATTGGGTTTTCTCAGGGTACATCTTATGTAATGTCCCCAAGGCCGAGCCCTATTGTAAATCTTGTTTATGAAATGAATTGTAAATATGTTTTGTAGGCTGCTGTGTCGAGTTTATATAAGCTAGTGGTGTTATGTGATTGTTAGGCTAGAGAGCCTAAGTGTTGAAGGCCAAGAGCCTGATTTTGTACCTGTATTTATGCAGAACAGTAATAAAATATAAACACCGTCGCATGCAAGCCGACCACGATGAATGAGTGATGGGGAACTAAGCTTCCACAGAGTGGGCAAGGGATTAGTGGCTGGAAGGTGGGAAAAGGGACTAAGTGTTGAGCCTAGGGGCTTAGGTCCTTGGGAATAATATTTTAATATTATTCCAAAAGACATGTGAATAATATGTTTTATACTAAGTTCTTTTGGAAGGACAAACAACTTCCGAATGGAAGGAACACATGCTAAAGGAATGCATGCAGTTGCATGGGTGACAAGTGTCAATCCAGGTGCATGCAAATAAAATGGCTGAGATGAGCTGTGTTGGGGGTTCCTCCTCCATTCTACCTGACCGTCTGAGCGTGAACTTGTTCGACCTCTGTAAGAGATACCCTCGTGCGCTCTGAAACAAAAAGGCCTATGTTTATATTTTCTTCTGGAAGGCTGGTGCACCCCTTTGGTGGTGAACCGTTAAGTCTGAGTCAACCCTTGCATGGACAACTCGTCACGCATCCCTAAGAACTAGAGCGTGAGTCTATCCCGTGCTGCTGGATTGAGAAAACATAAGTGTTTCGTCCTTGCTAAGCCTGATTATACTGTTGTACTTGTCTGTTGCTGCCCGGGGGTGTTCGTGTCTAAATTCCTATTGACTGTGGTGGACATGTAGTGTTTGACCCTGTGTGGCTTGTTGGCTAGTTGTACAACACTCTCTCTAGGTGAGAGAGGTGGTTGAAGTTGGAAGAATAGATTGCTTGACCTGTAAGCGACTCTCTCCAGGTGAGAGAGTATGCTGAGGAAGGAGAGAGCTCTTGAAAGGAACCCTGTAGCTGCCACAGAGCTCGGAGAATTTCGGTCTGGCTTGTTGCTGAAACCGAAGGCAAGGGAGGTTAGCAGCCGAAGGACTATCTAGGTGATAGAGAAGGTGTATACTCCTGGGGTGGAACAGGCATGTGGGGAAGGAGAGTCTGTGGGCAGTGAGTATGAGTGGTTCCTGGGAGAGAATTCTGTCCTTGTGCCTGTGTGTTTTCCCTGTAACCTCAGCCTAATCTAGGATTCCTTGCCTTGGGGGTGGAGCTTAGTCCTAGCTCGGGGGTGACCCACTGCTGAGCTTGATGAGCAGTGTGGTCTAAGGCTGGGAGGTTCATGGAAGGCCTACACCTGGTTGGTGGAATTACCACCATTTTAAGGATAAGTACCAGATGATGTTTTAATTACTTTTCTACATGTCTGTGTATTTATATTTATCATGTATTCTGCTGTGCATATGAATTAATGTTAAAGCCATTGATTATTTATAATAGAAGTAATTCTTATGGTTACTCCGAGTTTAAATGTGTTTCATTTACTTAAATGTATGTCTTATATATATAATTAAGTATCAAATTGTTATTCCGCGTAGTAATGTTGGTCGACCTTGGGGTTGATGGTCGGGAACGTTACAGTATGGTATCAGAGCATTACAACTCAGAAAGAAAGTTGTGTTACAGTATGGTATCAGAGTGTTATAGCTCCAGGTGAAAGAGCATTACAGTATGGTATCAGAGCCAAGGTTTCGACGCTGAGCCTAGATGGGCCAGTTGAGTGGTCTTTGGACTGAGGGCTTGAGGAGAAATTGTGTCCGGAGGACCAATTCTAGACCTTTGAATGCTCCTGAGTGTGAAGGAGTTACTTGACTGTGTTACCAAGCTCAGGAGGTGTAGTGGTGTTATGAAACCGTAGCCGATGTGGTATCTGGCCAAAGGGAGAGAGGACTCCACACCAGAAGTGTTGGAGCCATAGGATCTGTTCGGGGAAAAGGAGAACCCTCGTGACCGTCAGATCTGGAAAACGTGCGCAGGGTTTAAAAACCCTTTGGAGTTGCATAGGAACGTGGAAATCGCGATATGTGAAACCCTGAATTCGTCGGGACTATCCATCGGGGGGAGCACGTGGCTACCGGACGATGTTTCAGCACCTGGGAAACCAAAAGGGAAGAACCTTGTTTTCGCAAGTCACAAAATAGAGAAAATCGAAATTACAAAGCGATCTACACCGTAGATCATAAGATAGGAACTTGACCGTTGGATCAAGTGGAGGGGTAGATAGTAATTTCAGGATTTCGACAAATGAAAGTTCGAGAGGTGTGGATGCACGAACTCCCGATGCCCGAAACCCTGAAACACCGAAGGAATCTATGCCTTAGATTTGAGAAAAGTCTAATCGTTGGATTTCACTTGGAATGGATGTGGACACATGGGTGTGTACCACATGCTAGTGGGACAAAAGAAAGTGAGCATGGTGGGACCTGATGACATCACCATAAATAACGTGGACCCACCTGAGGGTGCCACTCGCCACTGTAGATGTGGAGACAATTGTGTTATGTGGGCCCAGAGGGTAAAGTAAATCGAGATTTTGGGATTCACAAAGGAGGATCACAAGGGCTCAACACTCTAACACGCGAATTCGTGAGTTGCGAGAGGTGCTAACACTTATCCCTAGCCTATGGTTATATGTAGTAGGCGCTAATGAGGAGGGAGCCATACCTGTATCACATCTCGGGTATCGACATTTGGAGGAAGATGAGTCGAGGGTGTTCGACTCATGAACTCGCGAAATCGCGAAGTTGTGAAAGGTGCCTTTGGTTACGAGGGTAGGGAGAAAAAGCGAGCTATCACCCGAAAGCGAGTATGAGAGTCTCGCGGACCGAGAACCCTGAAACCAGAAGTCCCAAAATTTGCAGAGCCAAACAGAGCTCAGAAAACTTAATGGAATTGAAACGTTTTTCTTGTTCATGTTGGTTTATGAGTGTTGTAAGTTCTTGAAGGTTTAAGGGCCTGACAAACTTCGGTTGATTGCACATTGTGTGTGCAGATTTCAATGAGTGTCAGGTCAATCGTGAATCTACGCTGAGTATAGAAATGGAAAAGGTACAGATTGCCTCTGAAACAGAGGATGAAAGGGTAGGAAGGGATGTCAACTTGGGAGTCGAAGGATCAAACTCTAATGGGCACGGAAAAGAGATGGATAAGGAAGGACATATGATGAAACTCATTGAAAGATTGCAGAAAGATGCCCAGGCTCACCGAGATGATAGCCAAAAGTTCATGAGGGTCAGGGATCAGTAGGGAGAATTCATCTTAAAAATGTTGAAGAACCTGGAAAGAATAGAAAGGAAGTTGGAGAAGAGGAGTGGCTCAAGCAAGAGGGAGAGTCACAGGACCCCTGAGAAAAGAAGAAGATTGAGGAGTGGTAGCAGACATCATCGTCGCTCCCCAAAGCATTCCAGCAGGGAAGCACACAGTAGTTCAAGCCCATCCCCTACTAGAAATCACCGAACATCTAGAAGGGATGAATTGAAAGGAGAGATGAACAAGATCAAGCCTCCAACGTTCGATGGAGAACACAAGAAGGAGGAAGATGCCGAAACATGGTTGTTAGGCATGAGGAAATATTTCCAATTGCAGAATTATTCCCCTCATGCAAAAGGAATAATTGTGATGTATCAACTAAATGGAAAAGCATCCATGTGGTGGGATCAGTTTGTGCAGGTGAAGCACATCAAAGAGAAAGATATCACTTGGAAGGAGTTCAAGAGGTATTTCGAGAAAAAATGCCTAACCAAAAGGTACTATGACAGAAAGATGAAGGAGTTCTTCGAACTCAAGTTGGGCAGCATGACCATCAATGAATACGAACAAAGGTTTTTGGAACTACTGAAGTATGTTCTGTTCATCAAAGATGAGGCTGCCAAGATTCAGAGATATCTGAGTGGACTGCCACCTTCTACTGGTGATAGGATTTAGTATGATGATCTTAAGACTATGGAAGAAACAATAAGAAGGGAAAAATTCTTATATGAAAAGCAAAGAGAAAGGCCTACTTTTTGGAAGGCTTGGGATGATCAGAAGAAGTTTAGGAAAGAGCAGAGGCATAAGGGAAAAAAGCCTCCCTTTTTCAGAAACAGTCCTCAGGGACAACCATCTTTCAGAGAGCCCAGGAAGGCTGAAGTGGGTGAGAAAATGCCCAGACCGCCACCTATGGAGTGTTGGGGCTATAAAGGGAACCATAGGTACAAGGACTGCCCCCATAGAAAAGATAAAGCGAGAACCGTCCACAATGTTCAGCAAGATGAAACAGTGGAGGATACGGGCAACAGGATGCCAAGGATCTATGCAGCCCTAGACAACAAGCAAACAAAATTTCAATTGCACATGATTGAAGTGGAAGGTATGATCAACAACCGACCATTAATTATTTTAATTGATTTCGGGGCTAGCCATAGTTATGTAGATCCTAGGGTGGTGGAAAGTTTTCATTTATCAAGAAGCAAACATGAAAGGTCTTGGTTAGTGCAGTTGGCTACAAGAACCAAGAGGAAGGTCACTGAATTGGTTAAATCTTGTTCAATAGACATGAATGGATTGAGCACGAAGGCTGAATTGAATGTTCTACCTTTAGGATCTTATGACTGCTTAATTGGGATGGACTGGTTGGAATAGCACCATGCCCTCCTGGACTGTCATAAAAAGAGGTTTACATGCCTGGATGAGGAGGGAAATCAAAAAATAGTCCAAGGAATTCCCAGAGCTATGGCTGTTAGAGAAATCTCAACCATGCAGCTGAATAAGTGTTACAGGAAAGGTTGTCAATTATTTGCAGCCTGTGTGGAGGAAGCACCCAGAGATGAAGTCTCAAGAATTGGAGACCATGAGGTACTCACAGAGTTCAAGGATGTATTTCAGGAAGTACGTGGACTACCTCCAAAGAGAGACATTAGTTTTTCTATAAATTTGATGCCTCGAGCAGCTCCGGTGTCAAAAGCTCCTTATAGAATGAGTACGCCAGAGCTGAAAGAGTTGCAATTGCAACTCGAAGAGCTTCTGAAGAAGGGGTACATTCATCCTAACATGTCACCTTGGGGTGTCCTGGTCCTGTTCATGAAGAAGAAGGATGGGACGTTGAGGTTGTGCATTGATTTCCGACAGTTGAACAAGGTAACTGTCAAGAACAAGTATCCTCTGTCAAGGATCGATGATCTCTTCGATCAGCTGAAGGGTGTGAAAATATTTTTGAAGATAGATCTCAGATCAGGATATCACCAGGTAAGAATAAAGGATGAGGATATCAGCAAGACCGCCTTTAGAACAAGGTACGGTCATTACGAGTTCACAGTGGTGCCGTTTGGACTGTCAAATGCACCTGTTGTTTTTATGTGCTTGATGAATGGTGTATTCAGGAACTATTTAGACAAGTTTGTCATAGTCTTCCTGGATGACATCTTGGTGTATTCCAAGTTAGAGGAAGAGCATGAACAACACCTAAGAATGGTGCTACAAGTGTTGAGAGAACATTGACTGTATGCCAAGTGGAGCAAATGCTCATTTTATCAAAGACAAATCCATTACTTGGGACATATTATTTCAGAAGAAGGGATCGTTGTGGATCATGAGAAGGTTGATGCCATTTGAGAATGGTCAGCACCAAGGAATGTGATAGAAGCTAGATCCTTGATGGGTCTGGCGGGCTATTATAGAAGGTTTATCGCAGGGTTCTCAAAGATAGCTCACCCTATCACTTCCTTGCAAAGGAAGGAGAAAACGTTTTAGTGGACTGAAGAGTGTGAAGAGAGTTTTCAGTGATTGAAGTAGTTGTTAGCCAACGCTCCAATCCCGAGAATTGCAAATCCAAATATGGATTTTGTGATGTGCACAAATGCATGTAAGGAAGGGTTGGGAGGAGTTCTCATCCAAAATGGATTTGTAATATGTTATGAGTCCAGGAAATTGAAAGAGCATGAAAAGAATTATGCCACTCATGATTTGGAGTTGGCAACAATTGTCCACGCTCTAAGGAAATGGAGACATTACCTCATGGGAAGAAGATTTGAATTGAGAATAGACCACCACGGTCTGAAATATTTGTTTGAGTAGCCAAACTTAAACACTAGACAAAGCAAGTGGTTGGAGTTTCTGTGTGAATACGACTTTGATATCAAACATATCAAAGGGAAGGAAGGCAAGGTGGCTGATGCACTCAGCAGAAAGGTGCATGAATTGAATGCTACAACCATAAGCATGAACATGACGGATATGAAGGATAGAATTTTGGAAGCTGCAAGTGACGATTTGCAATACAGAGATTTGGTAGCAAAGCTACATCAGAGTGAAAGGCCACAGAAAAGGGAAAGTTACACCTTGGAAGCCGATGGATTACTTCTGTATAAAGACAAAGTGTATATACCCAATGTCCAGGAATTGAAACTTATGATTCTAAAGGAAATGCATAATGTGACATATGCTGGACACCCTGGATATCAGAAGACTGTGGTAGCAGTCAAAAGCCATTAATTTTGGCCGGGTTTGAAGAGGGAGATTGATGAATACATCGCCAGATGTATGGAATGCCAGAAAGTTAAGGCTGAGCATAGGCACCCAACAGGGTTGCTGTAGCCTTTACCCATTCCGGAATGGAAGTGGGAAGTGGTGACCATGGATTTTATTGCAGGATTGCCCAGAACGAGCAAGCAACATGATTCGATCATGGTGGTGGTGGACAAGCTTACAAAAGCTGCCCATTTTATTCCATTGAAAACCACTCACAAGGCAACAGATGTTGTTGATATCTTCTTAAAAGAAGTGGCACGCTTGCATGAAATTCCTAAAACGATTGTGTTTGATAGGGACCCGAAATTCACCTCGAATTTCTGGAAAGGACTGTTCAAAGGATTCAAAACGAATCTGAATTTTAGTACAGCGTATCATCCCAAGTCTGATGGACATATAGAGAGGGTGAATAGAGTAATAGAGGACATGCTGAGAATGTACGTGATGGATAAACCAACAAGATGGGAAGACTACCTCCATTTGGTAGAATTCACCTACAATAATGGGTATCATGCATCGTTGAAGATGAGCCCATTTGAAGCACTTTATGGAAAAAGGTGCAACACTCCAGTGAGTTGGGATAATCCAGCTGACAGAGTAGTAGTTGGGCCAGAGTTGCTTAAAGAGATGGAAGACCAAATGATAAGAATTAAACATAATTTGAAAGCTACCCAGGACAGGCAGAAAAGTTATGCTGATAAGAATAGAACCCATAGAGAATTCAAAGTGGGTGATCATGTTTTCCTGAAAGTGAAAACTAACAGGAGTTCCCTGAAGCTGGGAAGTTGCGCCAAGTTGGCAGCAAGATACTGTGGGCCTTTTGAAATCCTGGAAAGGATTGGGCCAGTTGCATACATGCTTGCATTACCTGCATCTATGACTGTACATAATGTGTTTCATGTTTCACTGCTTAAGAAATATATACCTGATGCTAATCATGTTATCGATTGGAATGTGGTTCAGGTGGAACTAGAAAGTGTCCTGCAAGTGCATCCTGTGCGCATATTGGACAGGAAAAGAAAACAGCTCCGGAATCGAGCCATAGAGCTTGTAAAGGTCCAGTGGACCTGGTACGGTCCTAAGGACATGATATGGGAGCATGAAGATGTTATGCGGGCAGAGTACCCGCATCTTTTTGGAAATTTTGAAAAGCTTGCAGATGCAGTGTAAAGTTGCACTGAGGATAGTGCAGAAATAAGGGGAGGGGATTGTAATGTCCCCAAGGCCAAGCCCTATTGTAAATCTTGTTTATGAAATGAATTGTAAATATGTTTTGTAGGTTGGTGAGACAAGTTTATATAAGCTAGTGGGCTTGTGATTGTTAGGCCAGAGAGCCTAAGTGTTGAAGGCTAGCCTGATTTTGTACCTATATTTATGTGGAGCAGTAATAAAATATAAACATCGCCGCATGCAGACCGATCATGATGAATGAGTGATGGGGTACTAAGATTCCATAGAGTGGGCAAGGGATTAGGGGCTGGAAGGTGGGAAAAGGGACTAAGTGTTGAGCCTAGGGGCTTAGGTCCTTGGAATAATATTTTAATATTATTCCAAAAGACATGTGAATAATATGTTTTATCCTAAGTTCTTTTGGAAGGACAAACAACTTCGAAATGGAAGGAATGCATGATGAAGGAATGCATGCAGTTGCATGGGTGACAAGTGTCAACCCAGGCACATGCAAATAAAATGGCTGAGATGAGCCATGTTGGGTGTTCCTCCTCCATTCTACCTGACCATTTGAGCGTGAACCCATCTGACCTCTGCAAGAGATACCCTCGTGCACTTTGAAACAAATAGGCCTGTATCTATATTTGCTTCTGGAAGGCTGGTGCACCCCTTCGGTGGTTAACCGTTAAGTCTGAGTCGACCCCTGCATGGACAACTCGTCATGCATCCCTGAGAACCAGAGTGTGAGTATATCCCATGCTACCGGATTGAGAAAATGGAAGTGTCTCGTCCCTGCTAAGCCTGGTTATATTTTTGCACCTGTCTGTTGCTGCCTGGGGGTGTTCATGTCTGAATTTCTGTTGACTGTGGTGGACATGTAGTGTTTGACCCGGTGTGGCTTGTTGGCCAGTCATACAACACTCTCTCCAGGTGAGAGAGGTGGTTGAAGTTGGAAGAATAGGTTGCTTGACCTATGAGTGACTCTCTCCAAGTGAGAGAGTGTGCTGAGGAAGGAGAGAGCTCTTGGAAGGAACCCTGTAGCTGCCATAGAGCTCAGAGAATTCCGGTTCGGCCTGTTGCTGAAACCTAAGGCAAGGGAGGTTAGCAGCCTAAGGACTTTCTAGGTGACAAAGAAGGTGTATACTCCTGGGGTGGAACAGGCATGTGGGGAAGGAGAGTCTATGGGCAGTGAGTATGAGTGGTTCCTAGAAGATAATTCCTTCCTTATGCCCGTGTGTTTTATGTGTAACCTCAACCTAGCCTAGGATTCCTTACCTTGGGGGTGGAGCTTATTCCCAGCTCGGGGGTGACCCACTGTTGATATTGATGAGCAGTGTGGTCTAAGGCTGGGAGGTTCGTGGAAGGCCTGCACCTGGTTGGTGGAATTACCATCGTTTCAAAGATAAGTACCAGATGATGTTTTAATTACTTTTTTGCATGTTTGTGTATTTATATTTATCATTTATTTTGTTGTGCATATGAATTAATGTTAAAGCCATTGATTATTTATAATAGCAGTAATTCTTATGGTTGCTCTGAGTTTAAATGTGTTTCATTTACTTAAATGTATATGTCTTATATATAGAATTAAGTATCAGATTGTTATTCCGCGTAGTAATGTTGGCCGACCTTGGGGTTGATGGTAGGGAACGTTACAGTATGGTATCAGAGTGTTACAGCTCAAAAAGAAAGTTGTGTTATAGTATGGTATCAGAGCATTACAGCTCCAGGTGAAAGAGCGTTACATTTTATGTTCATTATGTGGATGGTACATTTATTTGCTTGGATTCTTTCATTTCAATTTTTGTTAATTTCATTATTTTGTATGGTAAACTAGTAATATCAAATCTAAAATCTAAAGCAAAATACTATATAATAAAATATTGCAAAATATTGCAAGATCTATTGTGATAGACTATTCTAGTGGAATATCCATGACAATTTGTAGATCACTATGTTGAGTAAAAGCTTTATCTTTTTTCCAACAAACTTTTGATGCATAATTCATAATTGTTGAATGGAAAAGTAGCATAACCATTGAATCAATGAGATGAATGCAATTTTGAAATACAACATATCTAAGGAAAATGACAGTAAATTATGATGGTTGGGATTTGTTGTTGGAATAACTATCGTGGGGTGCAAAGTAATGAGTGATTCCATGAGCGAGGTATTTTGTGGTGTTGATGTGGCCTTCACAAAATTAACCAAGTTAGGAACTAGTGGTATGTACATGAGTGGGGAAATTGAGAGTTAGCATAGGAATGAATATCTATGGATTTGGGATTGAAGATGATTCATTTAAAAATATCAGACCAATTTGGATCAAAAGGTGATTATCGAAAATAAATCCTTGCAAATTGGAATTTGGCGAACGACTATGGGTGAGTGTAAGAAGTTCATGGCCAAAAAAGTGGCAAGTGGGTCAGCAGGAATGTGGACTCACACGAATGTGTGTGCGTTGTTAGGAACGTGCACACATTCCTAAACCTATAGGTTTGGAAGTGGTTGAATCTCCACGATTCCTGCCATGTAGGTTTAGTAGCAAGAACGTGTACACGTTCCTTCTGTTAAACTTTTTAAAAGGGACATGAGTGCGATTTGTGCTCATTGTGCACAAAACACACCCGTGTTTTGACTCTCATTGAGTAAAGAGAGAGGAGCTAGAGAGGAGAAATGGAGGGAGGATCTTTCCACCGTTTCCAAGTATGTTTGACTTATCTTAATTTTAACCCAATTTAGTCTTTTTCTCCCAAGAATCTAAATTTAAAAAAAAATGTAATTTTGTATTTTAATTAAAAAACCAATCTAATTTACATATCATGGATTTTAAATTGAAGCATATATAATATAATGGAACCCCAAGACAATGTAAACCACTTAGAAGAAAACCAAGAAGATCAAAACCCCAACCCACTACAACCATCCAATGTAAACACTCAAATTGATGAGGGGTTGGTTATATTAAGAACCCTTGAGGAACAATTAAGGGACACTAGAGAGCCTAGCAAAGTCTCCTTGGCCACTTCTTTGGACATCATTGTGAAGTCCATTGAAAGTGCCCAAGGGAAATTGACCTCTATTTCTGATTAGAGGGCAAGAATGTATGAGTACTATAGCACTGGTTTAGATAGAAACCAGGTCAAAGAACTGGGCATTTCAAAACAACAAATATTGTCTATATTTAGGGATCCTAAAAAGGACAAGAACTACTATTGACCAAGAAACGCATCTCCATTGATTGGTGCATCCATCCCAAAATTAGTCAAAACTAGATGGATAGGTGGTATATGGTTTTTGATAAACCTCCCTGCAATAACAGGGATATTCCCTTATATTTTATGAGAAAATTATGGGATGGGTTTATTTTGGGTAAGCATATCAACTAATTTGACATTGGTGAATTTCAGGGGGTGGGTCGAAGGCCCG
Source organism: Picea glauca (assembly GCA_000966675.3). Taxonomy (NCBI): domain Eukaryota; kingdom Viridiplantae; phylum Streptophyta; class Pinopsida; order Pinales; family Pinaceae; genus Picea; species Picea glauca. Next base: position 228,858 of record JZKD02S0495177.1, read on the forward strand.
CACAAGACCGAGAACATGCCAGGAACGACCCTGTGTTAGTTCCTTGTCCCTATTGGCATTGTGCATGGGGTGTAAGACCCTAGGTTCGGTTTATCTATGACCAACAAAACCCACTAGATACCAGCCCTTTAAGCATCACCTTCTTGCACATATGAAGTCTCACCCGAGGTATCTATTGGGACTGCGAGAACTAGGCTTCTGCAGTAGTAAGGGAATGGGAGGAAAACACTTAGTTCATTCTTTCTTATTATAACAGGACCATATATCAATGATGATCGGGAGAGGAACGCCAAGATATGTTGTGCCAGAGTTTTGTGACAAAAATGTGGGTCCTATTACATATAAATCATATGTCGGGAGATTGTTGGGGGAAGAAAGAACATTGATTGGAAGGTGAGCCGTTCAAGCCAGTTTTATTTTCCTGAGTGGGATTTCAAGATGCTTGATACTAGGGAGTTGGGGATGAGATTGAGAGGAGGAAGAGAAGGATAAATTCAAGGGGAATATGAAGAGATGGCGAGGAGACTGACTAAAGTTGGATTATGGTGCATTTAGTACAACTCGAGAGATCATCCTTGTATGAGCAGAGTTGTTCAAATGTTAGAAGGAAACAGAGAAGTTGTGAGCAATCTTCCATTGCCTTTCAATTCTTTAGATGCACCTCAAAACCCTCCACCATCTTCCATGGAAAGATCTTGTTCCATGTAGATAGCAGATTAGATTTTATCATAGTAACAATCCATACTTCTTGCTAACCATTAATTCTTGACCACTTGGCTCAGAAATGGAATGTATTCATAGACTTGTGTGGCAAATGTACGAATGATAATGTATCTCCGATATTATTTTTTGAGGCCTGAGAAATGAATATACAACTTGTAGCATTTAGGTTGTATTGTTAATGTACTTTAACATTTTCTGAATGGTTGAATTTATTATTTATTATAATTAAATAATATTTTTATAAATAATTTTTCTTATAAAATAAATAAAATATTAAATTTTTTTATAATTTAAAATTTATATATAATTAAACCAACATATCCCAAAGTGGGAAAGAGAACCCTGAATAAAGAATAAAGGGTAGATCGATTGGCTGCACTATCATTAATCACCCTTTTTAAAGTCAATATATGCAATTGGAGATTGCATTACAAGTTCTCACAAGTTAAGATGATCATATGCTATTGACCAGGCATGTGGCCTCAATATACCATCCACTATTAATGGTTTGTCAACTACAAACAATATACCAGTATGAAATTTGTAAACTACAAACAATATGGCAGTATGAAAATGTATAGTTGTCACCAATTATATATACCTAAGCTTTAGAATGATTTTAACAATCATCAACTATTTCCTCTTATTAGTAAGAAATTCACCTGATGGTAGTCTTAACTATGCTTTAGGAACACCATTAGAAATTAAAGCAATGTCCCCACATATAAGTAGTTACTTTGGAAAACTAACTATTCCTGGTATATCAACCAATGTGCTTTAGGAACACCATTAGAAATTAAAGCAACGTCCCCACATATAAGTAGTTACTTTGGAAAACTAACTATTCCTGGTATATCAACCAAAGACTATCAATAGATTCATTTAAGGTATTGTAATTTGTAAGCAATGATGAGTTGAAAATGAGAAGAACAATTAAAAATGAAACAAACATCACAGTCATGCAGATCTAAATCAAGTACATCTTGAAGTATTTACTGTCAATTAGGTAGATGTTGTATAGCATCTCATGTATCAAGGGCAATGACTTCCTAGTTGGCCTTACTTTATTCTTGCAAAACAATCGATCACCTTACATTTTAAATCTTGTATTTATCATGTCATTCAAAAGGTTAAACTTAGAAAATATGTAGATTTCCTTGTAAATAAGGGCCGCTAACCA
>JZKD02S0495177.1:260974-284004 GCA_000966675.3 Picea glauca
TTCTTGTGGGAATATATTTTGGAGTATTGATGGAGAGCTTCTTGTGAGAGCTTCTTGAGCATTTTTGGTGTGGAACACTTGAGTATATTGAAGATCTATAGGTAACTGAGGTAACTAAGGATATCTAAGCCAAAATGCTGAGGAAAGTGAAGAAAATAAGGCCGAAATGCAAGGAAGGATAAATTCTTTTGATGGTGCTTTCTAAGGTATGTTATTTACAGGTCATCTCACCATTTTCGCTATAACTTTTTTTTTGTAATGATTCAAATCCTGAAATTTCTATGCAAGTGAGAAAACATATCCAAGTATATGTGGTTAAAAATTCAGCTTGTGGGTCGTTGTATTTTGGGAGGTACACTCTGTGGAAAATAGGGTTTGTGGCTAGTCCTGAAATTAGTCAAAATCAGGTGTTTCAGGTAAAAACGTCATAACTTCTTCATAACAGATCCAAATTTAGTGAGACCAATTGTGTTGGTTAGATTATAGTTTGTCATATTCTCTATGATATTTTTAGATCTATTCATCAAATATTTTGTGAGGGGAACACTCTACAAGGTAATTCTCTAGAATAAGACAGAATTCAACAAGGTATGTCATTTTTGCTATAACTCCTTTTCTGAGAGGTTTCAAGTAGTGCCACTTGGAAGAATTTCATAAAACACACTGAAGAACATTTTGTATCAGTTTCAGATCTTTATTCAGTACAGGTACAAAGTTATGATTATTTCAAGTTAGGGTTGTTGACTAATCCAAAACTAGTCATGGTTGAGGCAAGCAGTTGATGAGTTGGCACATACATGAGGTGTATAGTTGATGATGTTGGTACATATTGATGTGTCATTGTTGATGAGTAGTTGACACATGATTGGTATATACTTGGTACATGGTTGATTCTCTTGTTTATGGTACACATTGGTACTTGGTACTTAGAGGGGGGGTGAATGAGTGTGGGGCTCTTTTTCCCAAAACTTCCCTCTTGCACAAAAACTCATCAATTAGCATTCAACATTTATTCATTACCCATTGTTTTCATTTAAAACCAGTTAGATGTGAGCACATATCAGCAACATATATCAACAATATATCATCGACAAGTCATCTCCACAATGAACACAAAGAACACAAGATGTATGTACAATTTTCTTTTTATTACAGACTACAATCCTTGGGGTTTATCAGCAACAACTGAATAGAGTACAACTCTGCAAGAGCACCATCTCTATATGCAAGACTCAGCTTGCATTCTCAGCACCAACTGAGATGAGGCAACTGTTAGCACTTGGTAAATTTCCTAGAGGTTGAAAACAGAAGAAATCTACAAAGGTAACTTTATCCAACCACTTTTGAAGCTGGGATCTAGTCCTTCCAACTTCAGAGAGGGATCTCTCTATATGATTTAGCTATGTTTCCAATTTTAGATATTAGGCTAGGTAAAGAAATAGGTCGGTTTTTTTGTTAATGTATTTTTTGAATTGGTTGAGACAATCTACACATCCATTGGGCTATGGGGTCTATGTCTTAATAAATAGGAAATACAAACCAGAAACGCAACGGATAAATTTTCACAGGGCGAGATAATGTAATCACTGGATATTTTAGTAGCTTAAATGATGATTAGCAGAAAATATGAGAAAGATACTTTCAACAAATAAGAAGTTAAGAATTCCTTTATCGAAAACACCAGAAGAAAAACACTAAAAATCTTTCGAGTCAGAAACAGGGTATACGAGATAAATCCTACAACATTCGTTACTCTTAAAGATTTGATTCATAAAACAATATGATAACAAAGTGAGAATAACATTCAACTTAGAGAAAGAACATCACCAGTGAATACACGCAAGAATCCTGTAAAAGTGCCTCCTTTTTATTAATGGAAGATTTCTTCAAAAATATTACAGTCTGAATAGCGTCAGTGTGTGAAGATCAACAACACCCTATACTTCCAAAGGAGAAGTATTTATAACTCAAATTACAAGTGTTCCTGTCATAAATGACCAAGACGTGCTAAATCTATTTTTATCCTAACTAATTTAACAAATTTCCTAAATCTAGGAACTGCTTGATGGCTTGGTGTAACTGCACGCTGATTTCTGGGTAGACCGTTGATGAAGCTGTTGCATGACCTCATCTGACTGGACAGGTGACTAGACCTGGATAGCTCATCTGCTAATCGATCAGATCAGAGAGATCTTCCCATCTAAGATGATTGGGCACGTTGACTTTGAGCAGTCTTCGATACACTTCATCCATTTCTGTATACTTGGCGAATGTAGGCTTGGTGAGGAATATGTATCGAATCTCGTGTTGGATACTGATGTCCCACTGAAGGGCATCCAGGAATGATTTGTTGGTGATGCTCCCTTGTATGCCAACAAAATTTGAACTGTCCTTAGCCACTTCAGCCAATCTCTTCCTGTAGTCTGGGAGTGTCATTAATTTATCATTGATCACTTTTAGACCAGGAAGACCTTTCTTCTGGAGATCTTCAATCTTATTGAAAAACCTTTGTACTCTCTGGTCCATGACCTGAACCTTTTCTTCCAGCTGAAGCATTAGTCCTCTCTTGGTCAAAACTCTTTTGACCTCAAGGATGGTCTCTGTTCTGTCTTCAATCTTCAGCTCTTCCAACTCTTCCCTGGTCTTAGAATTGAGGAACTTGATGATCTCATTTGCTTGTGTTGGCATGTCTCCCAATTCTACTCTGATCTTCTCAATGGCATGTTTTCTCCTTTGGACCAACTCATTCTGCTCAAACATGATTTGGATCATGGGCCATATCTCATTTATGGACTTAGTGATGTCTGTCCATACATTCTCTTTAACCTCAGCCAAAGTCTTCCCTGCCACTATTTGCTTTTGGAGTTGCTGTAGCTCCTGCTTAAGCTGCTCTGTTACCTACTTTTCCTTGGAAAGGCTGGTCTGGAAAGAAGTTTTGAGTTCTTGAAGGTTCTCAACTTCCTTTTCAAGCCTGCTAATCTCTGTCTCCTGCCGGTTCATCTTTTCCATGGATCTAGCCAGGTCGACTGTCTTCTCTTGGGATGTCAATGGAGTTGCGGATGGGACTGCTGTCACTGATGCCATGCTTTCTTCTAAAATCAGAATGGCACTCAATGGAATGACTTCCATTGGCTTCAACTGCTCCTTCTCTTTCAATAATCTCTCCATCTTAGCTTCCATTTCTTTGAGCTGTGTATTCTGCTCCATGAGAAGCTTGAGCATTTCGTCCTTCTCGCCTTCTTTCTCTGTTATCTCCTTCGCCTGCGAGTCCTCTGTGGGCGGGAGTTTCAGTTGTTTCCTCAAGGAGGCAATGTCAGTATTCTTCTTCTTTATCATATCCTCCGCTGCTTTGACGTTCAAAGGGTCATAGTCGATCTTGAGGACCAACTCCTTGAAAGTTTTGATTCTATTGTCCTTCGCAAAGGACGATATCTTCTCTAGCTTGAGTTGTGTTTGAGCATTATTCAGTGACACCTGCAATTTGGAGGAAGAAGCGGAAGCATGCACCAATGTATGGAACACCATTTCCCCCGTCTGTTTGTGCAGATCCATCTGATTTGTTGGGTGCACGTCCTTCATTTTGAATTCAAAGGTGGCCCTTTTGTAGTCCGTGATCACCTTGGGGTCTGGTACCTATGCCTGGAGCAAGGCCATGTGCATTCTATCCTTTTCTGTGTCAAATTCCGACAAGAGCCTATGCTGCGCAGTTGACGTCTGCTTCCGAAATTGAGCGTAAGTACTACTGGTAAGGGTCTGGTTCTTTTTCTTAATCAGCTCGTACTTCTAAAAAATGCTCAACTTGGGCCCAATCTTGCCTGGCTGAGTGTCCAATGGGGAGTCCGTGGATTTCTTCGGAAATGTTGGGGTGATGTCCTTATGAAGGCTCTAATCGAAGGGTGGAATAACAGATTTAGTCACTGTGGTAGGTGGGGCCTCTTTTTCTCCAGTCGGACCAGGAACTAAAATTGTCTTGGGCCTCTTAGTGTGCAACTGGAACTCTTCGGATGATACCTCCGTGATAGGAGGAGATAAATCTTGTCGAGGCCTTTTTTCCTTAGGGACCTATGGCATGGTCGTTGGTGGTACAGTGGTCGGGGGAACATGTTGTTCCACTTCGACCAAGGTGTTAGGCACCCACATTGTCTGATTGGCGAATTTCTCAATTTCGGGCTTGGACACATGAACATATGGGATGTTCTTGTTCTTCACCCTCATCTTTGAGATGATCCCATAAGGATCATAGTGCCATGGGAATCTCATGAAGAACTTCATTTCTTTTAACATCCTGTCTGCTTCTTCCCCGACGCCCCGACTGTTGCAGATGAAGGAGCCAATCTGCCCCTTGATTCGAAGCTGCTGCTTTTTCTTCAATGATACAAAATGGATATCATCTGAATTCATGATCTGCCTTATATATTCTAAAGCAAAGATTCTGAAAGGAAAATATTTGGGAAGCTTATATGGTGCCAAATCGCAACCATATACTCTGATCTCGGTATGATTTTGGTACAGGTACCAATCCCCAGTTTTTGTGTTGTCTGAGAGATGCAAGATTCTCCGGACTTTGTCATTTATTCGAGGCTCAGGCCTGCCGCTCAACTTACTTACCACAGGGTGATAGAACTGATCGATGAATGCCTTGAAACTGTACTCTGTAGAATTGTGCTTCAGTAAGGAAGTCCATGCTGTGACTGCCTGAGGTTTACCATCTTCATCCATCTTCTGCATGGAAAAACTGAATTTATCTACTTGAAAGAAAACAAACATGTATGCCATTATGGACGAGTATCTGAACATGCCTTCCATGCCAAAATTCATGAACTGTTCATGAATATTGTTTGCCAAGAATGTATTGAAATCAAACTAGGTGGTGGGTTTTTCGTCAACAGAGAAAATGGATAGAAAACCCAGAATGGGCTCATCTACCCACTGATCAGAATAGTATCCCAACAGAGCGCAAAGGGAAGAAATGACCTGGTTTCCTTTAGTGCAGAACATGGATGATGGGTAAGGGGGATTTGTGGAAGGGAATTGAGCGGATGTGGGAAGGAAAAGCTCGAATATTTGAGCTCTTTGGGGTAAAGTCATTTTCTGATACAACTCTGTAAGGATTTCCAGGTTGAAAGGAGACACAGAGTCGGCACGGGGAATTTGCATCATCTAGTCTATGGACTCGAGCGTGATGAGGAAAAGGGTTTCTCCAAATGAGGAGATGATGGCTCTTTGTTTGGGAATATAGTGGGCTTGACACTTAAGCGTGAACTGGGGAAAATGGTGGATCCGGGGAAGGAGGTAAAGGGGTAGATTAGACTCCCAGAGTCCAATTTCATCACTCTGGTCCAGGAAAACTTCCCTGAGCCATGAGTAGAGGTCTGAGAAATCAAAATCACATTTAGTATCTACGATTAATCTGTCTTTGTCGACCAGCGGGATCTTGTCTAGGTTGACAGGAGGCGGGAGGAACAGATTCTCCTCTCCTTCTACTTGTCTGGGCTTTGGCGCCATTTCTGCAACAGTACCTGCAATAAACACAACGTTAGTGGGGGCGAATGACTATGGATGAGGGCGATGGAATGTAATGGAGGAGTAAGATGTGAATTTCTCTGGTGCGATGGGTGAATAGCGAATGTAAGGGGGAAAAATGGTAGTTTTATTTAAACTGGGGTCAGTTGGGCACGAGAGATAGGTCAGCTGGATAACATATGTGTTATCCAGTAATAAATGGCCAACGGATCACTATGAGGGTGAGATGGCAGATGATTGTGGCTGAAAAAATACGGACGGGTGATGTGGCGGCTAGGGATTGGAGGTAAAAGTCGCAATAAGGGGCTTGCCATGAGTGAAAGGGGGGGAGGACTGACAACAGTTATGGGACATGACTAGTTTGGAAAAGGTGGAAGGTGACGTCCGAAGGTGATGGAGGTCTGTCAGATGGCATATGGTGATGGGACTTAAGGGCAAATAGATTTACGCCACGTATAACAAGGAACCTGCTAGAGGGGGAAAACCATTCTGGACCCCCCCCCCCTCAGTTAAAAGAAGATCATCCAGAGGGGTCCGAAATCCATTTTGGGCCATTGATCTGCGCGCTCATTTCCTATCCGTAGATCTTTGTGTATCCTTTATCACTCATTTCGGACCGCCCCTCTCCATTAAAGGCAGAACAGACGGGGGGGTCTGGAATCCAATGTAGACCGTTGATTTAAGCGCTCAACCCTGGGCCATCCAGATGAGTGCAGATGTTATCAGTGATTCCGGACCCCCCCGGTTAAAAGCAGAATGGTCAGGGGGGTCCGGAATCCAATGTAGACTGTTGATTTAAGCGCTCAACCCTAGGCCATCCAGATGCACACAGATGTTATCAGCGATTCTGGACCCCCCCCTCTTGGTTAAAAGCAAAACGGTCGGGGGGGGGGTCCAGAATGCTCTGTGCACCGTAGATCTGGGTGCCGCGATTAGGACCTTCGATATGTGCAGGGAGCATAAATGGGGAGCGAAAAACACATGCACTGGGAAAAACTTAGGATAAATATATTTTATGGGTTTTTCCCCAAACTTTTCAAGTAGATACGACCAAGGGGCTTCGACCAAACAATCTTCTAAGCATATGAAACATGGTGCAACATTTACATCAAGTTGGTTTTATTGAAACGAAGCAACAGTGCCACTAACCTATGTTCTAAGAAAGTTTCCTATGACAGTTAACACAGATTGGACCATTGGGTTAAGAAATTACTCTACCCTGGGGCTATCTGACCAGGATTAGACAGTCTGGCCAGATTTATTCACTAACCTAACCTAGACACTTTGGCTAAGATTAAACTATTTAGCCAAATCATTCACTACCCTATCAATATCAAATTTAAAAAGAACTTGGCCATGCTTGAAAGGTATGGACCAAGTTACTATTATTGCATGGGGATTTTATTGCAATTCTTTTGTGCCCTCTTTTTCTTTCTTTCTATTTCTTTTTCTTTTCTTTTCTTTTTCTTTTCCTTTCTTTTCAAATTATTTGTAGAATGAAAAATCAATTGTCAACAAAAAGCACTAGAGACAGATAATATCCCAGTCACCAGTTGATCCTATAACTTATAGGGTAATAACAACAACTCCACCTGGGGATGGTACTTGCCCTGTGAAGTGCCAAGAATCCTGGTTCCTGTCATTATGAAATTTTTTGCCTAGTGGCCTTTGTTGGTTTTATTCTCAAAAATGGAAAAACAATGGTCAGCAACCTAGGGCCTTCTCTTTGGGCTTCAACCAACTGAATAATGTTCTTCACTCAGAAAATGCAAGTGAAAAATGAAAATTAAAATGGTATGTACAATGGAGAGTGAAAAACTCGAATCTTCTACTGAGGTGGCACATAATGTTTCAGCATTTTGCCATTCATGGGTCCTCCTGGCAGATCTATCCCATCAACATTGTTTAGCAAGAAAGCATTGTTTCCCTTGAAAGCTTGGATCATGTATCGTCTTGTCCACAGGCTGTCAAATTTTCCATGCTTTCCCTTGTCTTCATTTCTGGAATCCCATCTCAACACCAAATCTCCTAGCTTGAAATCATCCTCCTTGGTTCGTTTGTCAAATATCTTCTTGATGTTTTCTTGGATTACCTGAGTCTTGTTGAAAATGTCCTCCCTGGACTGCTGCAAATGGATCATCTAGTTGATCCTTCTCTGTGAGTCATTCGGCTTGGCTTGTACATCTTGAAGCAACTTCATGACAGGGACTCCTAAAGAAGTGGGGAAAACTGCCTTTGTACCATAGATCAGCTGGTATGGTGACATACCAATTAACCTTTTGGTGGTCAGTCTGTCAACCCACAAAGCGAACACCAACTTGTTGTGCCATGATTTCTTGTTTTCCTGCAATGTTTTCTTGATGACATTTACCAAGGTTTTGTTTGAAGATTCCGCCAGCCCATTCCCCTGAGGGTAGTAGGCTGTGGAATGCCCCAAATCAATGTGATACTGGTTGCAGAAATCTATGAGCTTCTTCGACTGAAAAGCAGCTGCATTATTAGTTATAATCTTTCTAGGACATCCAAAGCGAGACAAAATATTATTTTCGAGGAATTTGATAATAACAGAGTCAGTGGCTTGCCTGCTTGGTACTTCTTCGATCCATTTGGTAAAATAATCGGTGGCAGTGAGAATCCACCGGTGTTGGCCTGAAGACGGGGGGTGTATTTCTCCAATGAAGTCGAGTCCCCATTGCTGGAAAGGGGCCTCAACTGAGATCGGTTTCAGAGGTAGAGGAAGGAGTTTCCTTTTTCCTTCAAACAGCTGACATTGATGACATGCAACCACTTTATGATGTACATCAGCGAACAAAGTGAGCCAATAAAATCCAGCTCTGAGTATTTTGTTAGCTGGGACCTTCCAGTTCAGATGGCCACCACATTCTCCTGCATGAAACTCTTGTAACAATTTATCAGCTTCATCTTTCAATAAACAATTTAACAGAATGCCTCCAGGGTCTTTCCAATACAAATTACCTTCTAGAATACAAAATTTTAAGGCTTTCAACTTTAAAAATCTAGCTTTAGTCTTAGTCAAACCAAGGGGAGCTTGTAGTTTCTGCAAAACGAATATAAGGTCTGCGTACCATGGAGAGTTGAGGAATACCTCTCTCACGTTTGGAGTCACCATCTCGCCCTGTTCATCTGCTGCAGCTAAAAAATTAACGTCAAGAGAATGGAAGTTAGAATCAACCATTAATTTAGCAAGGCCTTGACCTTTGATTAGTTTCGTGGGCTTAATCTCTATATCATATTCTAAAATGACAACAATCCATTTTCCCCTTCTTCCATCTGGATTGTCCTGTGTCAAAATGTCCTTTACTACTGCATTCAGAACATAAGCTATGGTGTGGGAATGGAGAATGTAGACCCTAAAATCTTTTATAGCTTTCACCAAGGCAAAAGCTTGTTTCTCCATTATCTTGTAGTTTAGAGCAGCGTCTCTCAATGCTTTACTGAAGAAAGCTATGGGCTATTCATAACCTTCATTGTTCTTTTGCAGTAACACCGCTGCTATAGTATGTTTGGAAGCAAAAGAAAAGAGATAAAAATCCTTAGTAAAATTAGGACTGATCAAAATAGGGGCCTCTGTGAGTGCTTGTTTGACTTGTTCAAAGGACTGTCTGGACTCATAGTCCCATTTTATTTTTACGTCTTTTTTAAGCATGTTTGTAATGTTTCTAAGGAGGTCGGCCAGATTGGTAATGAATCTTCGCAGAAAGTTTATTCTCCCAATAAAAGACTGTAGCTCTTTGAGGTTTCTTGGGTGTTCTAATTTTTGTATGGCCTCGATTCTGCTAGGGTCTATTTTGATTCCATCCTTGGAGATGATGTGTCCTAGCAGTTTGCCTTCCTCTAGCCCAAAAATGCTTTTCTTAGGATTTAAGGAAATCCCAAACCTTCTACATTTCTTGAAGACTCGTCTGAAGTGTCGTAGGTGTTCGTCATCAGATCGGGAAAACACAGTTACATCATATAAATAGATGACAATAAAATTACCCAATTCTTCCACGAAAGCAGTATCCATCGCCCTCTGGAATGTGGGTCCTGCGTTCGTCAAAACAAAAGGCATGTTCACATACATGAAAGTGCCCCATGGTGTGGTGAAAGTAGTTTTGGCTTGGTCATCTGGGTGAACTAGGACCTGATTGTAACCCAAGAAACCGTCCAACAGAGAGATTTGACTGGACCCGACCACCCTTTGCAGGATGTGGTCCATTTTTGGCAAGGGGTAATTATCCTTCAGGGAGACCTTATTCAAATTTCAAAAATCTATACAAAGTCTGATCTCCCTCGATTTCTTACGTGTAGGAACTAAATTAGAGACCCATTTGGAAAAATGCAATGGGACTATGATCTTGGCATCGTACATTTTTTTGATTTCTTTCTCTATCAGAGGGAGCAACTTGGGATTTATCCTCCTAAGTTTCTACCTAAACGGTTTTTGGTCTTCTTTTGTTGGAATCCTATGTTGTATGATGCTGGTATCATAAGCTTTCAAATCCTCATAACCCCAGGCAAAGACATCTGAATATTCTTTGAACAACTCAATGTATTTGAGCTTTTTCTCTGGGGGTAATGATTTAGACAGTTTGACTATCCTGGGTTTCTCTTCAGTCCCTATATTACAGTCTTCTACCTCTTGTCCATTGGCTTCAATTTTCAGTTTTTTGGCTACGTCGTTAAAATCAAACAAATCCTCTAAAGGAACTAGGCCTCTAGGTAAAACATTGCTTTTCAAATGTAAAACATCGGCATCCATTTCGTCATCTCCTAATTCTCCTGAATCTATGCTATTTACACTATCTATTTCAAAATCAGATCTATTTACATCTTCATCTTCGTTCTCTAAATCTATATTTGTACATTCAAAATCGTTTTTACACTGCAGAAAGTCTTTGATTTGATCATCATTACCAAAAAATTCCCAGTACCTAATATTGTCGGGAACGGTTGGTCTGCATTTCACCTCAATAGTGTATGGGTGAGTTGAGCAGAAAGGAATCTTACAGGTGGTTGTTGACATAGCCAATCCGTCTGCCACAATGTTTTCCCCCCTTGGCATTACCTGCAAGTCAGCTTCAGTGAAACATCTAAGGGCATCAAGAACAACATTCCTATAAGCTCTAAGACGTGGGTGTTTCACAGCGTACTCACCTTTGATTTGCTTGATTATCAACTTAGAGTCACCTCTTACCATAATCTGTTTAGCACCAACTCTTTTCAAAAGCTTCAGATCGAGCATCAAGGCTTCATACTCAACAATATTGTTAGTGCATTGGAAGTTTAATTTGTAAGAATGGTTTTCTGAATACCTGTTTCTGTGATTATACAGCCAGACTCCTGCTCCAAATCCTTCTTTACTCATTGCTCCATCAAAATCCATGCTCCAGAAATCAGCTGGTAACTCTTTAGTTATCACGTTCTTCATCCTTGCTACCTCAATGATTTCTTGGCCTTCATCCTGGCTAGATGTATCTTCTGCCAGCTGAGTATCTTGTTCTCCCATGTCACCATCATTATACAAGATAAAAGAATCCAGATCGAAATGTGCAGAGTAAAGGGGATAGTTGTGCGGTTTTTCTTGGCTACTGACCATGTACTTCATCAATGTTTCTCTGTATAGCCTTCTTTGTTGCCCGAAAACTGCGATAGTGGCATAAGACATATCTAGCTGCAGGGTTCCTTTCAACTTAGTCCCCCAAGACCGAGATAGCAACATTCCATACTTCGGCGGGATGTCTGCAACTACCACGCCCATTACCATGCTCTTCGCAGGAATTTGAACCAAGGTGATGCATAGGTCCTTGATCAAACCACTACATCTAACTTTATTGGAGTCGAATGAGTGTAAATCCTTGTAAGGTCTGGTGACCTCCAGTCCCAGTTTCTCCATTACTGCTTTAGGCATCAGATTGTGGTAAGCACCCAAATCCAGCATAGCGTTATGCAATATTAGGTCATGTATGTTTAGACTAATGTAAAAAGGAGTGACCTCACCAGTATCATCTTGACCATCTACTTCAGGTCCAAAAAGAAGTTCAGGTTGATCATCAGTAAGGTTCACAGTGTCTGAATGATTTGTTGATCCAATGGTTAAGGCCTTCATGCCTATGTCAGGTTCAATGGTCAGTGCTTTAATCACCTGTGAATGATAAATGTCTTTGTTCATCAACTCTGTAAGTGGGATGGGAATTTTTACTTTGGCCAATTCCCCCTCAAGGCTGAAAGGTGTAGGGGCTCTGCCTTCGCTCATCAATTCTGGTTTGTCCACCATATTCTTCTGCTCAGAAGTACTTGGTGGATTAATAGGTGAAACCTCAGGCTGTGATGACCTTTTTAGAATGGTAAGGTTTTTCTTCACGGGAACGTCGACAGTGCTCTTCTCAGGAATCTTCTCGGTAGCTGGCTCGGAGGCCTTCTTGGTTTCGACTACCTTCTTCGTTTCAATCATCTTTTTTGGGGAATTCCCTTCTGTCATTTTACTCCGCAAATTGTACTACCAGTGTACCTCCAAAATAGCATTTTCAAATGCCTGATGTTCTGCATATTCAACTTCTTCACTTACTTTACTTTGGTTGAGAAGAAAAAGTTCTTGCTCTTCTTGGGTAAGGAAAATTGCTTCGCTATCATGAATGCCCATGAGATTTATGTGATTATCCTCCAGTTCTTCGATTACTTCCTCCCCTTCATCAGCATAATTTTCTTGTAGAGGAGGTATGATCTGTTGATCTAGACCCCTCTTCTCTCTTTGATCCCTAAGATCTCTCTATATGATTTGAGGAGGGTTTCTCGTAAAGTTAGGGTTCCGAACCTGAGGAGCTGGTGGATTTTCTCTTGGAGGATTTTTGTCCGACACAGTAAGTCTTTCCATCATTCTTTCCATTGCTCTGGCCAAAGAATCCAATTTGGATTCTGAAGTCGACGTGGAAGGTTCTTTTTTAATTGTGACTCTCCTCTCTGACCTCTGATGTGCCCTTTTTGCCAATAAACTGGCCTCCACACTTATAACACTTTTCTGCATGTCTTTCAGGGTGGTAGAATTTCTTTCCCTTAGTTGGTATGACATATTGGCATCAAAACCATCAGGGAATTTTATCAACGCCAGGCCCTGTGGAGGTTTGATTTCGGCTGGAATTGCATTGTACAGGTTATTGAAACGGGTGTAGTAATATTGTACCGTCTCACCTTGATTTCTTCTTATATTCTCGTATTCTGACAATATTTGGAGAGGGTTTTTCTTTACCTCCCATCTGTCAAGAAAACTCCTTTGGAATGCGACAAGGTCAAGGACTGAGGTGGCAGGTAAAGCTTTGTACCATTTCTTGACATCACCTGTCAAACTTTGGGAAAACAATCTCATTTGAACGTCAGCCTCATCAACTTCTTGCAGGTCAAAATAATCATTCATTTTGTCAATGTGCTGTTGTGTGCTCAAAGGTCCTGTTGCATCGAACTATGGAAGTCTTGTTTGATAATCTTAGGGAATGGCATGTAGAGGCGCAACCAACACCAAGGGAGCATATCGAGCTGCCATGATGGGTGGAGGAGGTGGGACGACAACCTGAATGATCGGCGAGGTAGCAATTGAAGACGAGGATGAGGGGGGACTAGATAGCACTGAGGGAGTGATTTGCGGTTTAGTCATGGGAGACAGAACTTCGGGGGTTTGGGGTTGCAAAATAGTTGGGTCAAAGATGATTCCAGTCACAAAACTACCGGACCGTGTTCTAACTAGGCTTTGCTGTGGAAAGGTACCAAGGTCAGGGTTTTGAAAGGTAACAGGTTTCCCTGAAAAGGAAAGGGACTTATGAAGGGGAATATGACTCACTAAGCCTTCAGCTAAGGTATTTTTCCTGAGCAACTGCTCGGGGTTATCTGTCACTATCGCAGGTTCTGGGTCTGGATGAGATCGAGTATAAAATTTCTTGGGAGCCAAAATTCTTTTTGGTTTTATATATATATATATATACTTTTTAGTTTTGTAAGTCCGAAAATAATATGTACAAAGTTTAATCAACCTATAAACATTACTTTCTTCTCAATATTTGCAATATTCCAGGAACCAAACTTTCTTTTTAGGGAAAAGAAATGTGAAATTATCAATTTTTAGTTCTGTCCCCAGTGGAGTCACCACTATGTTAGCACTTGGTAAATTTCCTAGAGGTTGAAAACAGAAGAAATCTACAAAGGTAACTTTATCCAACCACTTTTGAAGCTGGGATCTAGCCCTTCCAACTTCAGAGAGGGATCTCTCTATATGATTTAGCTATGTTTCAAATTTTAGATATTAGGCTAGGTAAAGAAATAGGTCAGTTTTGTTGTCAATGTATTTTTTGAATTGGTTGAGACAGTCTACACATCCATTGGGCTATGGGATCTATGTCTTAATAAATAGGAAATACAAACCAGAAACACAAAGGATAAATTTTCACAGGGCGAGATAATGTAATCACTGGATCTTTTAGTAGCTTAAATGATGATTAGTAGAAAATATGAGAAAGATACTTTCAACAAAGAAGCAGTTAAGAATTACTTTATCGAAAACACCAGAAGAAAAACACTAAAAATATTTTGAGTTAGAAACAGGGTATACGAGATAAATACTGCAACATTCGTTACTCTTAAAGATTTGATTCAGAAAACAATATGATAACAAAGTGAGAATAACATTCAACTTAGAGAAAGAACATCACCAGTGAATACATGCAAGAATCCTGTAAAAGTGCCTCCTTTTTATTAATGGAAGATTTCTTCAAAAATATTAAAGTCTGAATAGCGTCAGGGTGTGAAGATCAACAACACGCAATACTTCCAAAGGTGAAGTATTTATAACTCAAATTACAAACGTTCCTGTCATAAATGACTAGGATGTGCTAAATCTATTTTTAGTCTAACTAATTTAACAAATTTCCTAAATCTAGGAACTGCTTGATGGCTTGGTGTAACTGCACGCTGATTTCTGGGTAGACCATTGATGAAGCCGTTGCACAACCTCATCTAACTGGACAGGTGACTGGACCTGGATAGGTCATCTATTAATCGATCAGATCGCAGAGCTCTTCTCATCTAAGATGACTGTGCATGTTGACTTTGAGCAGTATTCGATACACTTCGTCCACTTCTGTATTCTTGACGAATGTAGGATTGGTGAGGAATATGTATCGAATCTCGTGTTGGATACTGATGTCCCACTGAAGGGCATCCATGAATTCTTTGTCGATGATGCTCCCTTGTATGCCAACAAACTTTGACCTATCCTTAGCCACTTTGGCCAATCTCTTCTTTTAGTCTGGGAGTGTCATTAATTTATCATTGATCACTTTCAGACCAGGAAGACCTTTCTTCTGGAGAGCTTCAATCTTATTGAAAAAACTTTGTACCCCCTGGTCCATGACTTGAACCTTTTCTTCTAGCTGAAGCATTAGTCCTCTCTTGGTCAAAACTCTTTTGATCTCAAGGATGGTCTCTGTTCTGTCTTCAATCTTCAGCTCTTCCAACTCTTCCCTGGTCTTAGAATTGAGGAACTTGATGATCTCATTTGTCTGTGTTGGCATGTCTCCCAATTCTACTTTGATCTTCTCAATGGCATGTTTGCTCCTCTGGACCAACTCATTCTGCTCAAACATGATTTGGATCATGGGCCATATCTCATTTATGTACTTAGTGATGTCTGTCCATACATTCTCTTTGACCTCAGCCAAAGTCTTTGCTGCCACTGTTTGCTTTCAGAGCTGTTGTAGCTCCTACTTGAGCTACTCTATTACCTGCTTTTCCTTGGAGAGGCTGGTCTGAAAAGAATTTTTGAGTTCCTGAAGGTTCTCAACTTCCTTTTTAAGCCTTCTGATCTCTGTCTCCTACAGGTTCATCTTTTCCATGGATCTAGCCAGGTCAGCTGTCTTCTCTTGGGATGTTAATGGAGTTGCAGATGGGACTACTGTCACTGATGCCGTGCTTGCTTTTGAAATCGGAATGGCACTCAATGGAATGACTTCCATTGTCTTCAACTGCTCCTTCTCTTTCAATAATCTCTCCATCTCAACTTCCATTTCTTTGAGCTGTGCATTCTGCTCCATGAGCAGCTTGAGCATTTCGTCCTTCTCGCCTTCTTTCTCTGCTATCTCCTTCACCTACGAGTCCTCTGTGGGTGGGAGTTTTAGTTGTTTCCTCAAGGAGGCAATGTCAGCATTCTTCTTCTTTATCATCTCCTCTGCTGCTTTGACGTTCGAAGGGTCATAGACGATCTTGAGGACCAACTCCTCCAAAGTTTTGATTCTATTGTCCTTCACAAAGGACGATATCTTCTCCAGCTTGAGTTGTGTTTGAGCATTATTCAGTGACACCTGAAATTTGGCTGCAGAAGTGGAAGCATGCGCCAACGTATGGAACACCATTTCCCCTATCTGTTTGTGCAGATCCATCTGATCTGCTGGGTGCACATCCTTCATTTGGAATTTGAAGGTGGCCCTCTTGTAGTCCGTGATCACCTTGGGGTCTAGTACCTGTGCCTGGAGGAAGGCCATGTGCATTCTGCCATTTTTTGTGTCAAATGCCGATAGTAGCCTATGCTACGTAGTTTATGTCTGCTTCTGAAACAGAGCGTAAGTATTGCTGGTAAGGGTTTGGTTATTTTTCTTAAATAAGGGTATTGCTGGTAAGGGTTTGGTAAACTACGTAGCCTATGCTGCGTAGTTTACGTCTGCTTCTGAAACAGAGCGTAAGTATTGCTGGTAAGGGTTTGGTTATTTTTCTTGATCAGCTCGTACTTCTCGAAAATGCTCAACTTGGGCCCAGTCTTGCCTGGCTGAGTGTCCAATGGGGAGTCCGTGGATTTCTTCAAAAATGCTGGGGTGATGTCCTTATGAAGGCTTGAACCAAAGGGTGGAATAACAGATTTAGTCACTGTGGTAGGCGGGGCCTCTTTTTCTCTAGTCGAACCAGGAACTGAAATTGTCTTGGGCCTCTTAGTGTGCAACTGGACCTCTTCGGACGATACCTCCGTGACAGGTAGAGATAAATCTTATCAAGGCCTTTTTTCCTTAGGGACCTGTGGTGTGGTCGTTGGTGGTACAATGGTCAGGGGAACCTATTGTTCCACTTCGACCAAGGTGTTAGGCACCCACACTATCTGATTGGCGAATTTCTCAATTTCGGGCTTGGACACATGAACATACGGGATGTTCTTTTTCTTCACCCTCATCTCTGAGATGATCCCATAAGGATCATAGTTCCATGGGAAGCTCATGAAGAACTTCATTTCTTTCAACATCCTGTCTGCTTCTTCCCCGACGCCCCGATTGTTGCAGATGAAGGAGCCAATCTACCCCTTGATTCAAAGCTACTGCTTTTTCTTCAATGATACAAAATGGATATCATCTGAATTCATGATCTGCCGTATATATTCTAAAGCAAAGATTCTGATAGGCAAATATTTGGGCAGCTTGTACGGTGCCAACTCGCAACCGTATACTCTGATCTCGATATGATTTTGATACAGGTACCAATCCTCGATCTTTGTGTTGTTCGAGAGATGCAATATTCTCTGGACTTCATCATTTATTCGAGGCTCGGGCCTGTCGCTCAGCATACTTACCACAGGGTGATAGAACTGATCGATGAATGCCTTGAAACTGTACTCTGTAGAATTGTGCTTGAGCAAGGAAGTCTATGCTGTGACTGCCTGAGGTTTACCATCTTCATCCATCTTCTGTATGGAAAAACTGAATTTATCTGCTTGAAAGAAAACAAACATGTATGCTAGTATGGATGAGTATCTGAACATGCCTTCCATGCCAAAATTCATGAACTGTTCATGAATATTGTCTGTCAAGAATGTACTGAAATCAAACTGGGTGGTGGGTTTTTTGTTAGCGGAGAAAATGGATAGAAAACCCAGAATGGGCTCATCTACCCACTGATCAGAATAGTATCCCAATAGAGTGCAAAGGGAAGAAATGACCTGGTTTCCTTTAGTGGAGAACATGGACGACGGGTAAGGGGGATTTGTGGAAGGGAATTGAGTGGATGTGGGAAAAAAAAGCTTGAATATTTGAGCTCTTTATGGAAAATTCATTTTCTAATACAACTCTGTAAGGATTCCCAGGTTGAAAGGAGACGCAGAGTCAGCACGGGGAATTTGCATCATATGGTCTATGGACTCGGGCATGATGGGGAAAAGGATTTCTCCAGACGAGGAGATGACGGCTCTTTGTTTGGGAATATAGTGGGATTGACACTTAAGCACGAACTCGGGAAAATGGTGGATATAGGGAAAGAGGTAAAGGGGTAAATTGGACTCCCAGAGTCCAATTTCATCACTCTGGTCCAGGAAAACTTCCCTGAGCCATGACTGGAGGTCTGAGAAATCAAAATCGCATTTAGTATCTACGATTAATCTGTCTTTGTCGACCAGTGGGATCTTGTCCAGGTCGATAGGAGGCGGGAGGAACGGATTCTCCTCTCCTTCTGCTTGTCTAGGCTTTGGCGCCATTTCTGCAACAGTACCTGCAATAAGCATAATTCTAGTGGGGGAGACTGACTGTGGATGAGGGCGACGGAATGTAACGGAGGAGTAAGCTATGAATTTCTCTGGTGCGATGGGTGAATAGCGAATGTAAGGGGGAAAAACGATAGTTTTATTTAAACTGGGGTCGGTTGGGCACGGGAGACAGGTCAGTTGGATAACGGATGTGTTATCCAGTAATAAATGGCCAATGGATCACTATGAGGGTGAGATGGCAGGTGACGGTGGCTGAAAAAATACGGACGAGTGACGTGGTGGCTAGGGATTGGAGGTAAAAGTCGCAATAAGGGGCTTGCCATGAGTGAAAGGGGGGAAGGATTGACAACAATTATGGGACATGACTAGTTTGGAAAAGGTGGAAGGTGACGTTCGAAGGTGACAAAGGTCTATCATATAGTAGATGGTGACGGGACTTCAAGGAAAATAGATTTACGCCATGTATAACAAGGGACCCGCTAGAGGGGGAAAACCATTTCAGACCACCCCCCCCCCCCTCAGTTAAAAGAAGATCATCCAGGGGGGTCCAAAATCCATTTTGGGCCATTGATCTGTGCGCTCGTTTCCTAGCCGCAGATCTTTGCACATCCTTTATCACTCATTTCGGACCCCCCCCCCTCCCTTAAAAGAAAAACGGTCAGGGGGGTCCGAAATCCAATGTAGACTGTTGATTTAAGTGCTCAACCTTGGGCCGTCCAGATGTGCACAGATGTTATCAGCGATTCCAGACCCCCCCCTCTCAATTAAAAGAAGAACGTTCGAGGGGGGGGGGGGGGGCTCCGGAATTCTCTGTGCACCGTCGATCTGGGCGTTGCAATGAGGACCGTCGATATGTGCAGGAAGCATAAATGGGGAGAGGAAAACACATGCACTGGGAAAAACTTAGGATAAATATATTTTATGGATTTTTCCCCAAAGTTTTCAAGTAGACACCACCAAGGGGATTCGACCAAACTATTGGGCCCTACAATTGCTGTGAACCATCGATTTGTGAATGGAGATCGATGGTGAGGAATCATTGCAGAGCGTGAAGGAGAAATTAATGGATGTGCTAGTTCTCAGCCTGCAATTCAACAACACCATTGATCTCATTGAGGTGGAGGATTAATGACCATGATTAGACCGATTTGGGTGAGTACTTTTCTGATTACGGAGATTGAGCTCTCTGATAAAGAGTGAGCACGTTGGGGCCCCACAATCACTGTGAATCGTTGATCAATGAACAAATCGATATTGACCGGATCATGACCATGGAAACCTAAGGTAGGTTGAAAGACGATCAAAGTGGAGTGATGAGGGCATGTGTCTCCCCAGACCCAGCTACGTGTCATCCCCTTGCACACACATACCTCACCCACGTGGTTGGTGAAATGACTCGGATTCCAGGAGTCCAGGACTTCGGGACTCCGGAGGATTCTAGGTGCTTCAAAAATCCCTGAAGTGCTGAAGTGTCGGAGTAGATCCTAGCTAATAGCATAGAAAAGCACGTGGAAATAGATCGTTGACTTGGGAGAAGAACACTGGAGGAACGCGAGGAATGAGATCTTGAACACTGAAGTCCCAAAGTGGATCAAAGTCATCAATCATGAAGGGACATGTAACCCTCGATATGTAACTCTGGGTACGAAGTACTTCAGAGGAAAAAGGCATTGGAATGTTTGAAACTTCCAAATGCTAAAGTCCTGAAGTGGATCATAGTCATCGATCGTGAAGGGGCATGTGGTGCTCGATCTATAACTCTGGGTACGGAGTACTTCGAAGAAAAAAGGAATTGGAATGTTTGAAACTCCTAAATGCCAAAGTCTCGAAGTGGATCATAGTTGTCGATCATGAAGGGATGTGTGGTGCCTGACCTATAACTCTAGGTACAGAGTACTTCAGAGGAAAAAGGCATTGGAATGTTTGAAACTCCTGAACGTCGAAGTCTCGAAGTGGATCACAACCATCGATCGCAAAGAGACATGTGGCGCTCGATTTGTAACTCGATGCTCGATGCCCATATTATCGTGCCTTTGAGATATTCAAAGTGGGTGGCCAACCTGGTCTTGGTGAGAAAAAAAAGTGGGGAAATCAAACTTTGTGTCGATTTTAGGAATCTGAACAGGAGCTCAAGGAAAGACAATTACCCCTTGCTAAAAATGGAACACATATTACAAAGGGTAGCTAGCACATCAAGGATATCCATGATTGAAGGCTTTTTGGGATATAATCAGATCTCTGACTTGCCCAAAGACAGAGAAAAGACAACCTTCACCACTCCTTGAGGTACATTCATGTATGCCAAAATGCCCTTTAGATTTATGAATGCAGGAGCGACCTTCCAACGAGCCATGGATATCACCTTCACTGGAGAAAAGGATAAAGTTTTGGTCATTTATCTAGATGACATAACAATCTTCTCTAGATATGATGAAGAATATTGTTGTCATCTGAGAAAAGTCTTCCTGAAATGAAGAAGGTTCGGTCTCCCCTTAAATCCTAAGAAATTGTTGTTTTCCATAAAGGAGGGAAAATTGTTGGGCCACATAGTATCAGCTGAGGGAGCTAGGATCGATCCCAGTAGATTTGAAGCAATCCAAACCTTGTCACTCCCGAGATCCAGGAACAAATTCCAATCTTTCTTGGGAAAAATTAATTTTCTGAGGAGGTTTGTTTCCAACTTCGCTGAGATGGTAAATCTTATAACAATCATGTTGAGGAAAAGAAGTGAATTCAAATGGACCGCCGAGTCTCGAAATTCCTTTGATCAGATAAAGAAGGCCTTGACTAAAGCACCTGTGCTTATAAGTCCTGATTACTCAAATGATATCCTCGTTTTTTCATTTGCTTCATTTGACATTGTAGCATCTGTTCTATTACAGAAGAATGTTGAAGGGTTGGAGGATCCCATTTCCATTTTCAATCGGTCATTGAGAGACGCTGAGGTGAAATATGACATCATGGAGAAGCAGACTTATGCCTTGGTTAAATCTCTCAAAGATTTCAGAGTCTATGTTATACATTCAAAGATCATTGCATATGTTCCTTCAGCTTCCACGAAGGAAATTCTCATCCAACTAGACATAGATGAAAAAAGAAGCAGGTGGATTGCCAAGATCCTTGAATTCGATCTGGAGGTGAAGCCCAAAAAATTGATCAAAGGTCAAGGTTCATCCAAGCTATTGGCTGAATCTAATTGCAAATCTTTGGGGGTTAAATTCATCCACACGTGCTTAGAAAACCAACAGGATGAGTTGTTTGATAAAAGTCCTCCATTGGTAGAATGCACCTGGTACAAAGATATTATATATTTTTTACAGGAGTTGAGGGCCCCTGATGGTATGGGGAGGAGTAAGGTAAGAGATTTAAAGATCAAAGAAATTGAATATTTCCTTATCGATCAAGTCTTGTATTGGAAATACCCTCTAGGAGTGATTCTGAGATGTTTAGACCCACAAGAGGCCCAAAAAATTATATTGGATTACCATGACAACCTCTGTGGGGACATCACTTCTCGAAAGCCACAACCTACAAAATTCTCAGGGCTGTGTACTACTGGCCTACTCTGTTGACTAATACTTTCACAAAATTCAGAGCATGCATTAAATGTTAAATATTTTCTACAAAGCAGTAGCTAAAGTCCCTGCCATTGAAACCCATGGTTGCTTCAGGGCCCTTCCAGCAGTGGGGCCTGGACTACATTGGGGAAATTCATCTCACATCTAGTGGTTAGCATAGATGGATCCTGACTGCAACATATTATTTCACCAAGTGGATAGAGGCTATCCCCACATAGAAAACTTCTCATAAAGTGATCATCAATTTTCTGGAAGACATTATAGTGAGGTTTGGTTGCCCAACCAGAATTGTCATTGTCAACGCTGCATCCTTCAAAGCTGAACCATTGATCAAGTTTTGTGAGAAATTCAAAATCACACTAATTCAGTCTACCCCCTACTATCCACAAGATAATGGATTAGTAGAATCCTCTAACAAAGGCCTGGTAAAGATCATCAAAAGATTGCTAGAGGCTAACAAGAAAACATGGCATTCAAAGCTCAAATTTTCTCTATGGGATGATAGAGTCAAAACAAAAAGGTCCCTTGGTATCTCTCCTTTCCAACTTGTGTATGGAACCTGTTAACGTCGGAAGTCACTCCTGGATTACAGCAGGAGCAGAGCCCGACACCCATCAGTTTAATGTCATGATTTGTTTATAAAGGGGTGATCAAATGGAAGTAAACTCAGAACAATATCGTCTCAACTTTGAAACTAGGCTAGGCATGCACGGGCGAGTGAGGTCTTAGATAAACTTCAAACAGGGAGTCGTAATAAGGGTGAGTAGGGGGAAGACTTGCGTAAGAAGAGTGTAGGGGTCTGTTATAAACATCAGGTTTCTAACAGACTATGAGAGGAAGCATCTAAAGGCAAGATCTTCTTACATCCAAATGCAGAAAACCAGGGAATACAATAATGCAACGGTAAATCCTTTACCATAGCATTACTGCAATAAATCATGCGTATCAGTCGATCATGAACTCTCTGGTATAAGACGAAAACATAGACGGAGTAGGAAAACTGTTTGTCATAAAACAAGAAGTCTCAAACACAGATGCATAACCATAGAACTAGAAAGATCATTAAAACTTTACAGTCAGGAGCTTTTCTCTACTATCGATAGATACAAAAATGGTGAAAACGCCTACATATACTCAAAACAACAACAACAACAAAATCCAGACACTGTAAATTCTAACCTTGTACATTATCTACTGCAAACTGATATTCAGAAAAGAACAGAAAAGATACAATGGCAAACACAAACATTACACGGAGTTTTTTCACTTGGAAACCCAAACCGAGAAAACCAGCATATATTATATTCATACATTATGTTACATTGTTTACAATACAATATACATATAGGAGCCAGCGGCATCCAAAACCCTAACCCAATGACTCGGATTAGTCCAAAACCCTAATTCCTTAACTGGAAATAGAAAACCAT
>JZKD02S0495177.1:297669-308325 GCA_000966675.3 Picea glauca
TGCCCCCCTGCACCCCCCGAGGGGGGGCCTAGCGGCCCCTCCTCTAACCCCCCTGCACGCCCGGTGGAGGCGCTCAAACACCACTACTCGTGCAAAGAATATAACTCATACCCAACAGACGCTGCATTAAAACTTTACATCTGCATGGATTCTGACAATCTGCACCTGTAATCTTTGAATGATCATGCACCTACGGCGGATGCAATCAAACTCCTGATAGCTCCGTGGGCGAATCGACATGCCTTTAATTCATCACCAGACTTTCCCATTATGGAGGAGGTGATGTCCAACCACCACCAACTGCTTCAATAACTGCTTCATTGGGATTGAGGATGGCCCGAACAACTCGACACTTCTGCGACGTGGAAAACCCTCTGTGCTACCACCTGGATTAGTTGAATGACCTGATGAATGGGCGTGGAGGCCAGTGCAAAGTATGGGGTGCGTAACGGGAGTGGTGGCACCGAAACTATGAGGGTGAGATATGAAGTGATGAGGTGTGTGAGAGGCTACATGGGAAGACACATATCAGAAGGAAATAAGCAGAGGGGGCAGGAGATGAGATATAATGGGCACATTGTAGTGGGGAACTGATGTGGAAGAGGGTGGGACACATGGAAGGTGGTGAGTGGATGACAAGATGGGTAAGAGACCACACGGACTAGAAGAGGGGAGATGGACAGATGTCGGAGGATGAGGAAGGGGCTTAAAGGGAGTGAGACTCATATTATGGTCAGGAGGAGAACAAATGTCAGAGGGGGAGGGATGGTCTACAAGCTACCATGACAGGGAAAGGGTCCACGCTGATTAAACACAGAGAGGAAAGAGAGGCCTGGATTGTTGGTGCGTCATTGATCTGGGAACTCTGATCATGACCATCAGAGAGATGCTCGCCTGATTTCGGACCACCCCCCCCAGCTTAAAGGTAGAAAGGCGGGGGGGTCCGGAATCACCTTGGGCACCATTGATCTGGGTGCTTTGATCATGACCGTCGAAAAGGTGCACCCGCGATTCCAGACCCCCCCCTTCAGTTTAAAGGTAGAAAGGTGGGGGCCTCTGGAATCCTATGTGCGTCGTTGATCCGGGTGTGTGAATCCTTGCCATCTATATTTGGCTTCCATTTAAACATGGGCGCATTTGCATTCCAGACTTATGGTAAGTGGGTTTTTAACCCATTCCTTCACATTTTACCCCCTACTACAAGAAATATCGCTAACATGTGGCTCCATGGGGGATAGAGTCATCCCTGTGATGCTCTAAGGACTCTTTTGCAGATTTAGTGCCTTGTTGTTGGTCTATGGAGTCATTTATTAAGCTGAACACAAAAACAATATTTACAAGAACAAAAGAGCCAACTGCGGCTCACAAAAAACATTTTTTCAAGAAATGCCCATTTATTGGGCCATTAAAAACTTCTTTGCCTTCCAGATCCTGCAACCTATAAGTGTTGTTTGAAAATACTTCAAGGATCTTGAAAGGCCCAAACCAGAGGGCATCAAACTTACTGTGCTTGCCCCTGTCCTGCCTGGGTGCATCCCATTTGAGCACCAGATCACCCTGCTTGAATTCTTTCTTTCTGCTCTTCCTGTCAAAAGCCTGCTTGATCTTCTACTGATGATTGTAGGCCCTATTCATGACCTACTCTCTGATCTGCTGCACTTCCACCATATGATGAATCCTTTTGACCATATTGTTAGGCTCTCCCTCAAGGTCTTGGAGGAATTTCGCCACAGATAAGGCGAGACGAGTAGGGAAAATGGCCTCTGTTCCGTAAAAAAGTTGGAAAGGTGAGATGCCTAGGGACTTCTTTGTTGTCACTCGGTCAACCCATAGACCAAATTTGGGTTTCGAATCCTAGGCTCTTTTATTGTTTTCCAACAATTTCTTAATGAGCTTGATTAGGCTTTTATTGGAAGATTCTGCCAGTCCATTTCCTTGAGGATAATAGGGAGTGGAGTGAATTAGTGAGATCTCATACTGCTCACAGAACTTGATTAGAGGCTCATACCGAAAGGGGGAGGCATTATCAGTGACAATTCTGCTAGGGCAGCCAAATCTGGCTATGATTTCATCTAGGAAGTTAATAATTATTTTGTGAGAAGTGCCCCTGGTGGGGACAACCTCTATCCATTTGGTAAAATAATCTGTCGCAGTCAGGATCCATCCGTGCTGGCCACTTGAGGGAGGATGAATTTCTCCAATGAAGTCCAATCCCCACTGCTGAAAGGGAGATGAAACTACTATAGGCTTTAATGACAGAGACTTGAGTTGCTGCTTTCCTGAGAACTTTTGGCATTTGATGCAAGCTCTGATTTCTTTGCAGACATCAGGGAATAACATGGGCCAGTAATACCCAGCTCGGAGGATCTTGTGAGCTATGGTCTTCCAGAAATGATGACCTCCGCAAAGACCACCATGGAAATCATGTTGGGTGTGTGTTATATTCTTTGCATGTGTGTGTGTGGGGGTGCATCAGATACGACAACTGCGTCAGATACGACAACTGTGTGTTATATTTTTAGCTGATTTTGTTATTTTTAGCTGATTTGTAAATTAATCCCGGATTAAGGGATTAGGGTTTTGGTATCTATGAAATACCTAAAAACATTGTATATATTGTATGGTGAATGGTGAAATTCGATATAATGAAAATAAGAAAGGTTTTCCCGGTTGAGGGTTTCCGGTAAAAATCTCTGTGTACTCTGTGTATGAGCCATTGATTAATTTTTGTATTGCTTAAGAATCTATATGCATTTCTTTAGTTCACAGGTTTAAAACTTACAAATCAAACATTACCCTATGGGATTCTTGTGGGTCCAGGCATCTTAAAAATACCCCTAGAGGGTCTTTCCAGTACAAGGCTTGGTCAATGAGGCAATATCTGACCGCCTTGAGCTTTAAAGCTCTCACCTTGCTCTTTTCCATTCCATCAAGAGGCCTCAATTCTTGCAGGAAGTACAAGATATCCTTGTACCAAGGGCATGCTGCTAGGGATAAGGCACCCTGAAAATTCTTGTTGGATGATTCAGCTTGCTCATTAATGAAGCTAATCCCTAAGGCTTCACAGTTAGATTCAACCAGCAACTTGGCCAAACCCTGCCCCTTTATCAACTTGGTGGGCTTAATCTCCATATCTAACTCTAGGATCTTGGCAATCCACTTACCTCTTCTTCTATCTATGTCAGGCTATACGAGGATGTCCTTCACAGAGGCAGAAGGAACGTACGCAGTGATATTTGAGTGCAAGACATAGACTCTGAAAGCTTTGAGAGCTTTCACCAATGCATAGGCCTGCTTTTCCATGATCTCGTACCAAAGTTCTGCATCTTGCAATGCTTTGCTGTAGAAGGCAATAGGTTTCTCTCGCCCTTGATCATTTCTCTGCAATAAGACCGTTGTTATTGTATCACAAGAAGAAAAAGAAAAAATCGAGAAATCTTTGGAATAGTCAGGACTGATCAGCACAGGTGCCTCAGTCAATGCCCTTTTTATCTGGACAAAATATTCCCTGGGTTCGGTGGTCCATTTCACTGCATTTCCCTTCCTGAGCATGGTCATGATGTGTCTCACCAATTCAGCAAAAATTGAGATGAATCTCCTTAGAAAATTAATCTTCCCCAAAAAGGCCTGAACCTCCTTCTTGGATCTGGGAGGTGATAGGGTCTGAATTGCTTCTACCCTACTGGGGTCAATTCTCACTCCCTCTGCTGATACTATATGGCCTAAAAGCTTCCCCTCCTTCATAGAAAACAAAGATTTTTTGGGATTTAAAGATAAGCCATACCTCCGACACGTTAGAAAAACTTTTTTCAAGTGGCAGTGATGCTCCTCGTCTGACTTGGAGAAGACTTTGATGTCATCCAAATAGATCACTACAAACTGATGTTTCTCCCCGATGAAGGCTATATCCATAGCTCACTGAAAGGTTTCCCCTGCATTCATCAACCCAAAAGGAATTTTGGCATACATGAATGTGCCCCAAGGAGTGGTGAAGGCTGTTTTTTCTCTGTCTTCAGGCATGATAGATATTTGATTATAACCAGAGAAACCATCAATCATGGATATCCTAGATGCACCAATTACCTTCTGCAATATGTGTTCCATGTTAGGCAGGGGATAATTGTCTTTCCTTGAGCTTATGTTCAGGTTCCTGAAATCAACACAGAGTCTGATTTCTCCACTTTTCTTTCTCACCGGAACCAAATTGGCTACCCACTCGGAATACCTCAAGGGAACAATGATTTGGGCATCTAGAAATTTCTTCACTTCTTTCTCCATGATAGGTAGCAACATGGGATTTATCTGTATCAGCTTCTGCTTGAATGGCTTAGCTTCTTCTTTCAGAGGGATCTTGTGATCGATGACAGATGTGTCATAAGTTTTGAGGTCTTCATAGGCCCATGCAAACACATCAGTGAATTCTTTTAATAACCCAGTATATTCCACCCTCTGTTCATTGGTTAGGCTGCTTGACAATTTGAAAAACTTAGGCTCATCCTGCGTGCCAATGTTGCATTCAACTATGTCAACATCTTCACTCGAAACACCACCCTTTATTGCCACATCATTTTTGTCAAACAATCTTTCTAAAGGGACCAGTCCCGTCGGAATGTGATTGCTAGGCAGTTGAATAATTTGGTTATTAACAATTTATTCAAGAATACCTCAGAGGGGGGGTCACCTTTGGGATCAGGGTCCTGACCAATGAGCAATGCAGAAAACTCATCGACGGACTGAAGAAATTTTTCAATTTCAAGATCGTCCTCGAATACCCTCCAATGCTTTATGTTGTCCGGGATGGATGGCCTGCATATTACTTCGACCTCATCATTAATCTTTGGTGGCAGGGGGATCCTGAACAAACTGGCTGAGACTGCTAGGGAGTTGGCTAGGATATTCTCTTCCCTTTGGACAATTACAATGTTGAAAGCGGAGAAGAAATTATCAATCAAGTCCCACACCTCATTTCTGTAACTTCTAAGCCGAGGATGCTTGGCCCGATAAATATTTTTGACTTATTGGATGATCAATTCTGCATCTCCAAACACAACCATCTCCTTTATTCCCATTTCTTTTGTAGCCCTCATACCTAGAAAAAGAGCTTCATATTCTGCCACATTGTTGGTGATTTCGAATTCTAGCTTGTATGATAAAGATATGATCTCTTGACAGGGCGATATGAAAACCACTCCGACACCTGCACCTATACTGGAGGAAGCTCCATCAAAGAACATCTTCCAAACAAAGGTTGTTGGAGGAGGTATTTCTTGATTAAGAATGGGCTGCTTTCTGATCTGTAAAGGGGCCTCAGGAGTTTCGGTGATCTGTAACAAACTAGACCCTAAATCAATGTCAAGTGCAAAGATGGGGTGATTAGTGGGGTTTGCTTCATCACTGACAATATAGGCTAGCTGGGTTTCTCTGTACAACCTCCTGTGTTCCCCTCCAAAAACTAGGATGGTGGCATATGTGAGATCCATCTGCAACGTTCCTCCAAGTCTCTTAATCCAAGACCTTGACAACAACATGCCAAACTTGGGGGGAACATCAGCTACCACAATGTCCATGACCACACTCTTCATCGGCAACTAAAACAAAGAAACCACCAGGTCCTTGATGACTCCCATACATTGCACCCTCCTCGAATCAAAAGAGTACAAATCATGATAGGCCTTGGTCACTTCTAGTCCTAGTTCTTCCATGACTATCTTGGGCATAAGGTTATGGGAACCTCCTGAATCCATGAGGCAATTATGCAACACTTTATCATGTATGTTCAGGGAGGTGTAGAAGGGAAGGGATGAATCATCTCTGTCTTCTACCATGGGACCTAGGATGATAGCTAGCTTCTCATCTTGAAGGTTCATTGAGTCAGAGGAAGGCTGGAGGGACTCAGATTGCAGCAGCTTAGAGAGGGACCTTTTGAAGTCTTCATTTTAAACTAGCTCAGAGATGGGGACAGGAATCCTGATCTTTTGAATTTCATGCTCAAAATTAAAAGAGGAAACAGGCTTAGGAGCTTCCCTTACCTCAGCGACAGGTTCTTTGGCCGCTGACAAAACACTCTAAGCTTTCTTTTCTTTAGTCGTGGTTGTTGCGATTTTAGTAGGCCTATTTGCTATGAGGGGTTGATCTTGGACGTCAAAGTCTCCTTCTTTTTTTCTTGACCTGAGATTTTATCTATTAGAAGTGTGGCTGGCCCTCTCTCCCTTTCCTAACTCATGGATCTGAATGTTCATCAGGGATTTTTCATATGCAGAATGAGTCAAATGGGGAAAAGGAGGGGCTTCCTCAACACAATGAATTTCAGGGTCGAATTCGTCTATCTCCTCTCCCTCTTCATGAGTAACCAGGTTATTTTGGAGAGGAGTTTGAATCCTTTGATCCTCTTTGTCTTTTTCCCTTTGTTCCCTTGGGAAGGCCTGTGGTCCATTGTTATTAGGTCTCCTGAAACCTCTATTATCAGCATTATGGGGATTTCTATACATGGGCTTCCCTTCTAGCTCCCGCCTCTCCATCCTGGCAGAAAGTGATTTTAGTACACTGGCTGTCTCATCTATCTGATGGGGCATGGGGCATGGATGGGAAGGCTTCAGGCCTTTTCTTTGACATGTTTCTATCAGCAGTGTTCCTGAGTCGGTCAACAGCCAATATGTTAGATTCTACTTCCATAGCTGCATCTTGCATGTGGGCCAGGGTAGTGGCTCTTCTCTCTCTCAGTAGTAGGCAGAAATTAGGGTCAAAAGCGCTAGCATAAGTGATCTTAGCTGAGGCTTCTGAGGGATTTATCTCAGCAAGAATTTTATTATACATTTTATTGAATCTGTTGGAGAAGTTAGAGACAGACTCTCCTTCTTTTCTCTTCAAAGATCCAAACTCTGTTATATAATACATGATTTTTTTTTTATCTCCCCATTGTCTCGAAAAGGCATTGTCTAATGCTCCGATCCCATCAATAGATCCAGGAGGCGGGGCCTTGAACCATTTTCTAGCATTGCCTTGGAGGCTATGGACAAAAATCCTCATCCACATGTCTGCATGCATGATAAAATTATCATCTGTGAAACTATAAAAGCATTCCAGGTGTTCCTCTACGGTGACGTCCCCCTCACCCGTGAACTTGGGTAGTTGCTTGAGGTAACCATCTGCTGGGAGGGCGTTTAGGGGTTGAGGTAACACAAGGGGATCATATCTAGCAGCTATAATAGCCTCCATTCTGGTCATATGGGGATTAGCACTAGACATAGGAATATTAGGTGGAGGAGAACGTGGAAGAGAAAGAGGTCGGGAAGGGGTTGCGGGAATTGAGTCTCGAAGTGGAGTGGGAAACAAGAGAGGGTTTAAGGAGAAGGCTAATGAGCTCAAGTCAGCAGGCGCTTATCTTTGCGTAGGAGTGGGGAAATCCTCTACAGTCACAGGTCTTCACCGAGAAATAGATTCAAAGGAGAGGGGAGTGACAAGGATTTCTCCCTCTAGTCCCAGACCAGGAGGGGAAAACTCAGCAGGAACACTCCCAAAATTCAGGATACGGGAAACCTCTGAAGGAGGTCTATCAAGAAACTGAGGAGGAGAAAAAGGAGTTCTTACAGAGGGAAATGGCAGATTACCTGTTTTGGCAGTGGAAGCTTCTTCTTCAAGGGCCTTTCCTTTTCTGAGAACCACCTCTGGATCAGTTACAGGTGTAGCTAGAGGTAGCTGTGGATGTGACCGCGTATGTCTGCCTCTGGAAGCCACAATTAAAACAGCGGGTTTCCTTGAGTGGAGTCATCACAATGGAGTCGCCAAGTGCATAGTCTCAATCTCAATAGTTCTGATATATGATGCACCTTCAGAATCATCTAATCATTGTCATTCAATCCCAGGGAAAATATTCAACTTCGTCCCCGGCAACGGTGCCAGAAATGTTAGCGTCAAAAGTCACTCCTGGATTGCAGTAGGAGCAGAGCCCGACACCCATCAGTTTAATGTCACGATTTGTTTATAAAGGGGTGATCAAATGGAAGTAAACTTAGGACAATATCATCTGAACTCTGAAACTAGGCTAGGCATGCACGGGTGAGTGAGGTCTTAGATAAACTTCAAACAGGGAGTCGTAATAAGGGTGAGTAGGGGGAAGACTTGCGTAAGAAGAGTGCAGGGGTCTGTTATAAACATCAAGTTTCTAACAGACTGTGAGAGGAAGCATCTAAAGGAAAGATCTTCTTACATCCAAATGCAGAAAACCAGGGAATACAATAATGCAACGGTAAATCCTTTATCATAGCATTACTGCAATAACTCATGCGAATCAGTCGATCATGAAATCTTTGGTATAAGACGAAAACATAGACGGAGCAGGAAAACTATTTGTCATAAAACAAGTAGTCTCAAACATAGATGCATAGCCATAGAACTAGAAATATCATTAAAACTTTACAGTCGGGAGCTTTGCTCTACCATCGATAGATACAAAAATGGCAAAAACGCCTACATATACTCAAAACAACAACAACAACAAAATCGAGACGCTGCATTAAAACTTTGCGTCTGCATGGATTCTAACAATCTGCACCTGCAATGTCTGAATGATCATGCACCTACGACAGACGCAATCGAACTCCTGACAACTCTGTGGGTGAATCGACGTGCCTTTAATTCGTCGACGGACTTTCCCATTATGGTGGAGGCGATGTCAAACCACCACCAATTGATTCAATAACTGCTTCATTGGGATTGAGGATGGCCTGGCCAACTCGGTACTTTTGCGACATGGAAAACCCTTCACGCTGCCACCTAGATTAGCTGAACAGCCTGATGAATGGGCGTGGAGGCCAATGCGAAGGATGGGGCGTGTAACGGGAGTGGTGGCACCAAAACTATGAGGGTGAGATATGAAGTGATGAGGTGTGTGAGAGGCTACAGGGGAAGACACATGACGGAAAGAAATAAGCGGAGGGGGCAGGAGATGAGATATAATGGGCACACTGTAGTGGGGGACTAACGTGGAAGAGGGTGGGACACATGGCAGGTGGTGACTGGATGACGAGATGGGTAAGAGACCACACGGACTAGAAGAGGGGAGATGGACAGATGTCGGAGGATGAGGAAGGGGCTTAAAGGGAGTGAGCCTCATCTTACGATCAAGCGGAGAACAGATGGCAGGGGGGGAGGGATGGTCTACAAGCTACCATGACATTGAAAGGACCCATGCTGATCAAACGCAGAGAGGAAAGAGAGGCCTGGATTGCCGGTGCGCCGTTGATCCAGGCGCTCTGATCACGACCGTCGGAGAGATGTTCACCTGATTCCGGACCCCCCCCTCAGCTTAAAGGTAGAAAGGCGAGGGGTTCCGGAATCGCCTTGGGCACCGTTGATCCGGGCGCTCTGATCATGACCGTCGAAAAGGTGCACCCTCGATTCTGGACCCCCCCCCTTCAGTTTAAAGGTAGAAAGGCAGGGGGACTTCAGAATCCTATGTGCATCATTGATCTGGGCGCACAAATCCTTGCCATCTAGATTTGGATTCCATTTAAACATGGGTGCATTTACATTCCAAACTTATGGTAAGTGGGTTTTTAACCCATTCCTTCGCATTTTACCCCCCGCTACAAGAAATAGCGCTAACATAACCGAAGAAATTTTTCCTTCTCAACTCGCCCTAAATGTGGAGAAATTCCTTCAAGAATGTCAGGGAGAGCCCGATGACATGATCAAAAGAATACATCAGTTGGTAGAAGTGAAACAGACTAGAGAGTAGGTGATGGCTAGAGTTCATGAGCGTCAAAAGAAAATGAAGGAGGCCTTTGACAGGAAGAACAGTAAAAAGGATTTTTAGCTAGGAGAGCTAGTGCTCAAATGGGATGCTCCCAGACAGGACAAGGGCAAGCATGGAAAATTTGATGCCCCTTGGATCGGTCCCATCAAGATTTCCAAATTATTTCCAAATAACACTTACAGGTTACATAATTTGGAGGGAGATGAGATTTTTGGTGGCCCAGTAAATGGGCATTTCCTAAAAATGTTTTTTGTTTAGAGCTGCAACCGGCATCCCACCTTTGTAAATACCATCTCTGTTTTATGTTATTTTTTTTTTTTTTAATAGGAGACTTGTTGTGGGGTATTCTACCCTACGGACTAACAAGCTAGGGCTTTAAACTTGTACGCAGATCATGACCCTTAAGACTTAACTTTTAACCTTCTACCCAAAATCTCAACCCCTTTTCTCATGCAAACATGGGAAGAATCAACTAACCTTTTTGTCGACGGTTGAAGTAGATCCTCCGTTGAGCCTTTATCTCCTTGCTGCTGCTGCTCCTTCCACAAAGATTTCCTGCAATCAAGATAAAACTACACATGCATGCTATTGATCTACTAGGGGGTTAGAGATAAAACACAAATCAAATAACATAGATCAGACTTATGTATTCGGGACGGGAAAAGTATCTTTTTCATTAATCTCAATATGAATCAACTTACAATGATTTCTGAGATCGACCACCGTTCCTCGATCCTGGTCCTGGGCTCCTCCTCTTCTTTTTGTCCTCCAACTGCTGTTGCTTGAGTTTCTCCTAAAGCTTGAGGCAAGGCTAAAGGGTTGGGACAAAACTGACTTGGCAATTTGGTAGAGTTTCTTTGCTATGATTTTTCCTCCTTTGAATAGTACCCCTACCCCTCCTT
>JZKD02S0495177.1:315909-336603 GCA_000966675.3 Picea glauca
AAGATTTTTATACAGTAAATGAAGAGAACTTTCACTCAGATCTATGAGCTACTTATACTAGACATGCACTGCAAAAACTTATGCAAAAAGACTTCTTTCCTAGCTACTGATGCAATAACTCAATCCTCAAATCAAGAAGAAAGTGAAAGAAAATTTTTCTCTCTCTTTTTTTTTTGTATTTCATTGCAAAATAACGCAACAAGGAAAAATGATGACAAGAACAAAACCAAGAGAATGAAAAGAAAACTCTGACTTAAAGCACAGATCGCAGACAGAATCAGAGTACGAAAATGCAACAAAGCAATCTCAACAACACCAATTCTAACACTTGCCTAAAAACCATGAAAATAAATATTTTTTCTCTTTTGTATTTTCTATCAAAAAATCAAATAATAAGCACAAGCTAAGGGAGAAATGCCCTAACCTGCTAATTGTGCAGCCCCAGACTCTAAACTCCTGAGGGGAGCTCTTCTCACCACAGGAGGGGATGACTGCCCCACCCAAGTTGAAAAGCTACCTAACAGACCCGCGACTATCACCAAGACAGCCCGCGTGTACACGCGTGCTGAACTACTACAACGCGCGGGTACCCACGTGCTAAACCTAAGAAGGCCGCGGGTATGCTTAAAAACTAAGAAAAATTCACACACAGACAGTCTAGTCCTGAAAAAGGCTTCTGGTACTGACAACCAGAGTCTCTGACAGGCTGAGATGCTATCACTTTAAGAGAAAAAGCAAATTTGCAAAAAGAAAAACCAATGTGAAGAAACACACAACAAGAAAGACTGAAACACAAGACAATAAACCAATCAAGACCTAGACAGGATCTAGAAAGCCCCCTGAGAAGATAAACTTCTGATAGGGAAGAGGAGACTGCCTCTCTAGCTTCCTGAAAACTACACGCTACTGAAACTACTATAGCCCGCGGATACCCGCGTGCTATAGACAGTTAGGGCGCAGGTTACCTGCGTGCAGGCCTCTTGCAGGCCGCGGGTACCTCTGTGTGTCCCGAGAATAAATGTCAAGCGTCAGTCAAGGAAAACTGGTATTGATAACCAGGTTCCCTGCTAGCATTGACTAACAGAAAACAAAATAAGTAAAGAAACAAATACTGAACTTCTTTGAACTACCCAAAAGATCTTTAACCAAATCCGGAAACCCTAAGAGTAAGACTCTCCCCAGTGGAGTCGCCAATTCTGTTGTGGAGTTTCTCCTAAAGCTTGAGGCAAGGCTAAAGGGTTGGGACAAAACTGACTTGGCAATTTGGCAGAGTTTCTTTGCTATGATTTTCCCTCCTTTGAATAGTACCCCTACCCCTCCTTTTATAGGCTAAAAGGAGCTAGGGTTTTAGGCGAACTCTCGGCCATGCATGGCAGGGAGTTCCAGTTAACTGACAAAAAGCCTCGTGTCCCAGCGGAAACTTTCCTGATTTTTTTCTTTGTTAGGTACCCACGGGCTGTATTGGCTTATCCCGCGGATACCCGCGTGCAGTAGAAGGACAGCAAGCGGTCCCACGCGCCCAGTGAAAAGTTAGGGCGCGGGTTGCTTGTTTTAAGTGTTTTTTTGAGGATTTGTTCAGCATGGCTTTGGCTAGGAAGAGGCATGAGGTGGTCTGATGCCAGGTAAACCTGTGTGGTGCATTTTAGGGTTATAACAAGACTCCACAACCCAACACTAAGGCACCGAAGTTGTGAAAGGAGTTCTTAGAACCTCGCAGGGAGGACTCTATCCCCCATGGAGCCTAATGTTAGCACATAAAACTGTTAGAGTCTTTAGAGCCATGTTTCTTGCCTAGATCGCTTGAAATCCATCTGCCATAAGCCTTTCCAATTTTTTTTCCCTGAGCCAATGCATTCCACTCTTTGTCTCAGTCACTGATCCTCTTATTTCCATGAGCCTCCATTCAGTCATCCAAGTTGTTAGCACTTAAACTTGTCAGGTTCTTTGGCTCGGTCTCCCTATTTTCTCAACCCCTATCTAGTCGTCCAAGCCTTTGTTTGCACAGGCCACAGCCACGGGCTCAAAGTGTAAAATTTAAAGCGGTCTAATATGGACACAAATCAAGCGAGTGGGCAAAGATCATTTTTCAACGGTGAGGATCCATCGATGGAGAATATCGATGACCATCAGGTGATTGCGATCATAGAGTTGCATGAGGAATAATTTCAGTCAGAGTCATAATTTCACAAGTTGGGAAAGTAAGGGAGTAGAGTCATCAGAACTCGCGAAATACGAAGTCCCGAACGGACGAAGTCGAAAGTGTCGATATGCCGAAGTCCCGAAACCTAGGATTCGTGGGAGCCGTCCGATCTCGTGGGGACAGGTGGTAGTCATTTGAGGTTTTGCAGGAATGACTACCAGGAGTTTGAGGGAGAAGGAGCCAACTCCTTCCCATCGCTGATATGCGAAATACGACGAGACCCTTTTGGGCTCAGATGGTGGTCACGGGACAGGGTCACATGGAGAGAATCCAAGGGAGGAGCTAAGGACCGTTAAGCCCTATTTTGGGTTTCAAAACTTGAAGGAGTTGAGGGACTCAGTAGTAGGATTCACGAAGTTGCAAATTTTGAAGCGCCTTTTTGGAGTAAGGTTTGTGGT
Organism: Picea glauca; assembly: GCA_000966675.3. Classification (NCBI taxonomy): domain Eukaryota; kingdom Viridiplantae; phylum Streptophyta; class Pinopsida; order Pinales; family Pinaceae; genus Picea; species Picea glauca. The sequence goes on from JZKD02S0495177.1 coordinate 318,508, forward strand.
CACAATCGGTGATCATATGGATGAGAAATAAGGGAGGAGTTAGTAAGTGTTAAAGCGCTAGTTCGGAGATCATATTTTGGGATTTCAGAGGGTAAAGTGTTGGGCTTGTATTTTTCCAATACTCGTGATTCCTAATACATGAAGCACCTTTGGTATTTAAGTGTGGGGTCATGACCCGAGGTCATGTGGAATGATGGATAAGATTTGTGCCAAGGGCCGAAGGTGCCTGTATTGATTGTAGAAGGAGAGCAGTAGGGCTTGAGGCATCAAGATTAATTCAGCAAAGTCAGGGGCACCGCCTAGAGAATTCATGGATGTTTGGGCTCATCCCGATCCCAATGAAGATAATTAATGAAAATAAAAAGCAGGGGGGAGGTAGTTGAAACCTCGTTTCACCCTGTAAATGGAAGGCATGGGAGCACCGGTCGTAGAGGCAGGTTGTCAGCCCAGGGTCACTCTGTCAATGAAATTTTTTGCAAGGCCCATACTAATTCAAGGTCATGTCTAACAGTAGAATGTATGCACGGTCTAATAGGAGAAGAAGAAGATGTGAAGCCTTGAATGCAAAGGCTCAGCAACTCTCCTGCTGTCAGTGGCAAGTTGTTTTGGGTATATCTAGGAAGTTTTCATATTTTGTAAGTGTCGATGGTAGAGCTATGCTCCCTCTTGTAAAGTTTTAATGAGGCCTTTGGTCTTCTGGTTATGCAATGTATTTGAGACTTCTTGTTTAATGAAATCCAATTCCTTTTTCATCTCTTTGTAAATGTTGTGTTAAGACACTCGAAATTTGAGGATCTAGTCGAGGGTTGTGATGTTGTTGTAATGAAGGTTTGATCACTACAATATTTTCACCAGTTTTAATCAGTCTTCCATGTTATGTTTCCCCCTCTTACACTGAGTATCTTGGAATTGGAGGATCCAGTTGGGATGTTACAGTAGCACTATGATGTAGGTTTGTTCATCGTGTTGTTGTGGTTATTTCATTTAGACATATCTTAGTGTCTGAAACTTTGGGTTTGAGAAGATCTCGCTCTTGAAGGTTTTATTCCTTAGGCGACTGGAAGACCTGCTGTCCATAGCAGGCCCTTACATCTCCTCATGAATTCTTCCCCCTACTCACCCTTTACAACAAATCACTGACTAAAGTTAGACCAAGACCTCACTTGTCTACACATGAAAACCTCATTTTCTGAGTTAAAGCGATATAATCTTGAGGCTGTATCCATTAGATCACCCTTAAATTTATTCATTGTGACATACAAACTAATGGGTACTGGGCTTACCTCTGCTGCAATCCATATGTGACTCCCAGTGCTAACACCTTCCAACCTTCCAGCGCCAAGCTTTGGAGGCTCCCAATTCCATTACACCAGTGTATAATGAGTTTAGAATCCCCAATAATTTGTAGACCTGTAATATGTAATCTTATTTCCAAGAAAAGAGTAGCCCATACCCCCATCAATTCCACTCTATTATTTGTCCCAACTCGAGTGTTGAAGGTCCACTTATAGAAAGTAGAAACATTTAATCTGATAACACCTCCCGCTTCACTAAGATATCCATCAACATTAATCGCTCCATCAAACCACCCCACAATTTGTTGTAGCCGAGGTGGCCGTTTGACCCTGAAAGAATTTTGTCTTTTATGAGATGATACACAAACATTGAAGGATCCTATGGATTTAAAGGCCACCCCATGAGGATAAATGTTCCCATTATTGAATAAGAGCGTGTTTCTCTCCAACCATATGAACCAACACACAAGAACTAGAAGCTTGGTCGATTTTGGATGTTGTCCGACCCAAGTCGACATACAATCATCGACTGTGTTCCCATCCCAAAACAATCAAGACTTGAGGGTCCTCGTGAGAAGATTCCAAACTTGACATGTGAATGGAAAATAAATAAACAAGTGGTTTTGAGTCTCTGGATTCAATCTGCACATAATCCAAAAACTCGGTCCTTCCCAGCCCTTTGATAGCAGGTTCTCCCAAGTGAGAGCTTTGTTTCTCAGGACTAACCAAAAAAAAAGTTTTATTTTAAGAGAAATGTTCCACTTCCACAGCTTGTAGCTCCATCCTTTTGTTGTGTGATGACACAAGCTCTCTGACAGTGCCTTATAAATATTACTTACTGAGGGAATCCCAGACCCATCTCCTCCCAACCACATCAATTCATCATCGAGATCATTTAACTGGATTCTCACGCCCATAAGCATGCTTCGGTAATCTTTCTACTCTGTTGCTAGATCCCCATAGAGACCAAGCTTAGAAACCTCTTGCCAGTAAGAACTTAGAGGATCTATATTTGTAAAATTTTGTGCTTGGTAGAGAAAAGTGACACCCTTTAGCTTTAAAGCCGCAATAAGTTCATTAGATAAAAAATATTGTTGTCCCATTCCCATAATACAGTCTCTACCTACTTGGCCTACCTCTCCATTACCAGGTTTCCAGTACAACCAATGATCTAAAAGAGGTAATACTTTTAAAATATTTCTACATACCGATGATGTTGATCCCTGTGATCTATTGACCGATCTAAACTAGGTTGACACCGAACAATAAGGTAAATACTTGTCTTTAATGACTTTGTGCCAAATTCCCACTTTGGTCAGCCCTCTCTAGAAGGTATTGGCTGCTAAAGATTTATCGAAAAAAGAAATATTTCTCAGCCCACACCCACCATCCTTCTTTGGCCTAGCAATAGTCTCCCAATTACAAAGTTGTAATCGATTCCTCTCACTACAGCCTGACCATAAAAATGAGAAAATAAGCTGACGAAGTTTTACCAGAACTGAATTAGGTACAGCGACCATGGACATCCAATACACTGGTTGACTCTCCAGAACTTCCTTGATCAACACCACTCTTCCTCCTAAAGTAATCCATTGATTACACCAGTGATCAATTCTTCTTTCAAACTTTTTAATAAGCCGGCACCAATCCTCTAATTTGTAGCAATTATGCTTGAGAAAAAAGCCCAGTTACTTAAAGCCTACATCTATGGAGACAAAACTATAAGGAAAAATCTCTTTAAAAGGTGCCATCCTTGACTCATCCCAACCCGCCACATGAAAAGTAGACTTTTACACATGTATCTCTAAACCAAAAGAGTTTAAGAAGGTCTTCAGTAGTCCAACTATCACCTTCCATTCTTCAACACTAGCTCTGGAAAAAATCAATACATCATCAATGAAATGGAGATGTAGAATATTAGTGATCCTTGCAACTTTAATTCCAGACAACTTCCTAACCTCTTTTTCCTTTTTAATAAGAATACTTAGTCCTTCCATCACTAATATAAAAAGAAAAGGATACAGTGGGCAGCCTTACCTAAGGCCTTTGCCTCTATGAAAAATATTAGATGGTTCTCCATTGACCAAGACTGCATAAGAAACTGTTGTGACACAACTCATAATCCATTTTGTAATAGACAAACCAAAACCATTTTTAATCAGTATCATTCTTAGAAAATCCCAGTTGACTAAATCGTATGCCTTCTTAATATTGAGTTTAAGAATGAGAGCCTTTTGGTTCTATTTTTTTATACTATGGAGGCATTCCTGAGTAGTGCCCACAATGTCTAGGATTTTTCTTCCCTGAAGAAACCCTAGTTTCTCTTTCGCTAAACCTTTTGACAGGATAGGCCTCGGTCTATTTTCCAATAATTTTTTAATAGAGATTACAGAGTGAAATAGGTCGAAAATCATCAAAAGAAGTTGGTTTATTCACTTTTAGAATAAGAACAAGAAAAGTGGCATTAAGTGATTTTATAACTTCTCCCTTTATTCTTGATTCCTCTACCATTCCTAAGAGATCCTCCCAAATCATCTAAAAAAATAGAGAAAAAATTCCACAGTCCAGCCATCTGAGCTTGGACTTTTCTCTTTTGTAAAATCCTTTAGACTACTCGACAATTCCTCTAAAGTACACGGGCTCTCTAACTGAAGAGATTCTTCATCTATGACCATGCTAGGGAAGATACTTGCTAACTTATTTTTATCTTCACTGATGATGCCCACTGTTGATCCCAGGTTTTTAAAAAAAATTACCGCCCCCACTTTTAAATCCCTTTGGCCCGTAACTTCCTGGCCTATCTCAGTTTGAATTTCCCATATTTGTTTTCAGTTTTTTCTATCACTAGAAAAGTGATCAAAGTATTTTGTATTCTGATCCCCGCTCTTTAACCAAAGAACTCGACTCCTCTATCTCCAAATGTCTTCCTCTGCTACTAAAAGCTTCAATCTCTCTGATTCCTTCTCTTTTATCTTACCCGACAGCTCCTCATTGTTCAAATCTATGAGGGATGAATGATACAACTCCTGTAAATCCACTTCCAATCGACCCAATTTTATAGATGAGAGGTTTTTAAAGTGAGTCACCCATCTCTTTCTAGCTGATTTTAAACTCTTCAACTTCCATACAAATCTTCTTTGCTTTCCTGGTTCCTGCATAAATTTTGGATCCTTCCAACCTTCATTAACTATCTGTGAAAACTCCTCCTCCTATAACCATATGGAATTTAATTTGAAAGGAACATTTTTTCTTTGGAAGTTTCCATCTAGTTGTATAAGAATTGAAGTGTGATCCGAAATAAATGGATGAGCCACCCATGCACGGTATCTGGAAAACTTCTTCAACAGGTCCGCCGCTACAAAAATCATGTCTAATCTCTTCAAAATATTATCTTCTCCCTTTCTTCCATTTCTCCACGTAGGCACCACCTCATCCAACAAAATGTCCACTTGACCTCCTTCAAAGAACAAATATTGTAAGAACAATGCCAATGGATCGAGAAGACTGCTCTCTCCCCATATTTCACCTTCATCCAACATGAAATTGAAGTCACCAGCTACTATCAGATTTTTAATAGACAGGATACCTCTATCCCCAAGTTTTTTCCAAAATGATTTTCTGTCACTGCACAGACCATACACATTTAAAAACAACAGCTGCTCCTTTATCTCTAAACTGTTACCTATCACAAGTAAACCACCACAACAAATATAAGGTTTCAATTCGAACTTTATAGGATACCACACCACCAACAAGCCCCCTGATTTTCCTACAGAGCTTACAACAGTTGAATAGCAAGTCGGTTTAAGTTTCGAGAAGAAAATTCTAGCCCTTGATTGATCAACCAAAGTCTCTTGAAAGAAAATTATTTCAAATTGATTTAAAAGAAGAATACATCGCACTAAGGCCAGTTTTTGGGACCCCACACTCCCCTAACATTCAGTGTCAACAAGATCATGACTTAGCGTGTGCTAGGAATTTAATGCCTCTAAGCGCCCCATGATCATTTTCATTCGAAGAATTGTTGACCAGATCCTTCAAAGAAAACTCAGCTCGCTTCCGATCACTTCAGGTATTTACAGGGGAGATCTCACATCCCAGGCCTCATGACCAAGAAAAACCCTTAAAAACTGAAACGGGTTGCCCCTCCCTAGAACCAATAATGTCACTAGCCAAAGTATCAGTAGGAAGAACATGAGATAAGGCCATATTTCCCCTGAAGGTAGGAAAAGGTTTCGGTTTGGGAATCTCTTTTAAAGTAGGGACTAAAGAGTCTAATATTGAACTAAGAGTGTAGTCAACCCGCTCCACCTCCCTTAAACCAACACTATGACGTAAATCCTGGACTGAAGAGAAAAGGGCCACTTCACTCTCACTTAGTAACTGATCTTCACAAGCAGACGAATCTTGTCCCACTCCCTATGACATTGAAGCAGTCAAGGTCCCACCCCTCCCCAAGTCACCCTCTGACCAAGGTGGTTCCACAGTGGTAGCAGCTGAAGGACCACCTATCGGGTTTACAGACGAACCTGTAGGAAAAATGGCAGGTTTTAGAAGAGCATTCTGTTCACCACTCTGTGAGAAAATACAACCCGAGTTCCACTGCTTCACCAAGGGAAACAAACTCGGAAGGGACTCCAATTTTGGGGAGTCGGTAGTATCCTCAGACTAAGAGAATAAAGTTCCTGTCCCAAAGGTCTTATCTAAAGAATCCCTTTCCCAAGAGGAGAGTGAAAAGAAAAGGGTGGGAAAGATTTTTCTTAACTTACCATAGAAATTGTAGTTTGTCCTATTTTCCTTGAAAGGCTCGTCTTCAGAGTAGCAAGCATTATATCCCCCCAACGAAACTTTTCGATTATTAGTGTTGATATGCCTATGTAGAAAAGAATATTCAAAGGATGAATCTTTCTGAGAGCCCCCGTGACACTCAAGGTGAAGGTGGCATGTCTCTCTGCACTGGGTACACCAAAAAGGAATACCCAAAAAATCAAGTCTTTGAACTCTCGGCATCCCCCGCCGCTCCAACTCAACCACTTCCAGAAGGTCAGCGTGGATGTCAATCTCAACCAAAACTTTACAAAGTTGTTTTTCCGATGTTAATAGTGCAACTTCATCCACGATGAGAAACCGGTCAAGTCCATTTGTTATTTCAACTAATGCCTGCTTAGTCCACCACTGTAGTGGAAGACCAGGTAACAAGACCCAAAGGTGACAAAATTGAAAATAATATCATAAAGGTTCAAAACTAATTCTCCCATGCTTAAGCATAATGATGCCTCCCTCCACCACCCACAAAGACTCAAGTGAAATAGTAGCATCCTCAGGGTTCCTACACTTGAAACTGAACCGGCCTCGAGCCAGGTAAAACACCTCTGGACTGTAACCTAAGAGAGGTTTCTAGGTTGAGTCAACCCATCACTCAATCGACACCTGGACGAACTTACGGTAAGAAAAAATCCCAACAAGCGTTCACAAAGCCATCGTGCAAGCGTCTTCTAGTCCAATGTCTGAACCAAGGATAAACCTCCGCTTCACTTTATTAACTTTCCAAGGCTTAAGAACTCTTTGGTATTTCCTACTAAACTGCACCTCGCCAACATTAGAAATAGGTTCTTCCACAAAATCTAAACCTCTTTTCTTCTGCCCAAAAGAGATAACTCTAGAATTATCATTAAACTTTGCTCCAGACAACTACACAAATCCTAAAGCATTCTCCTCCTGGTAGAAAGGAAGTGGCCGAGTTAGGTAAGGAGATCTAGCTGGATGAGAAGTACCTTTGTCAGTCTGAAAGCCAAAGGGTTTTAGAGCCTCGTTAAATAGGCCGACTTGTTTCCAGTTGGCCTCTTCGTCTGTGCTCATTAAAGTTGTGACTCCATATTTCGTCATGGTGTGTTCAAATATAGCCACCTAAACCTCCTCAAAATGACAATTAGCCAAGAGGCCTTCTCGGATACTGCTGAAAAGAGATTGACCAAACCACCTCAATGAAACTTGAAGTGACCCGGCAAGTGAACATTAAAGTTCACTAAAAACTAGAAGCACCTGCAAGAACTACAAATACGCCATGCTACCCCTAAAGCTAACCTCCATAAGGAGCATGCTCTCCAAGGAAATCTCTTAAAAGAAAATCGACCAATACCCTCAACTAAAATAGGTGCAAGCAAATAGCTAAGTCGAGAAACTACTCCACTCCAAAAGGCTAACTAAACTATAGAAAAACCGCCCCATAAATCTCTTCTTCTCTCTAAGAAAACACAGAATCAGTTAAAACTAGAGGAGAATACCTATATGACCTTAGGTAAGAAAACTTTATCATTGAAGAGTCGAGGACAGGTCTATCCTCCATTGTTGCAGGTCTCATATTTGGAGTTTTTTTTTTTTTTTTTTAATAAGTTTTTTTTGTTTGTTTGTTAATTTGTGCAGGACCTGCGATTAACCTGTGGCTTGAGAAACCGCGACTCAGGGGCATCTAAGCCGTCAAAATCACCCGGGGATCGCACCCAGCCTGAGCCACACCAACCCTTAACATGGTTGGATTTTTTGTCCCCGCAGGTTTCGAACCGGTGACTTTAACATCACGGAGTGGCTTAACAACACACTCCGTCACCAACTGTCCTACACCTCGGGGACTTTTTTTTTAATAAGTTAAAAGTTACCTTATCAACAATATAAATGTTACCTTTACTTGTAATGGATAAGATTTACAACATCAATAAACCTTCACTAATATCCCCTAAAAATAAATAAAATATGGTAAAGAAGGGAATGTTAAACAATCCATAGTATAGCCAATGAATATTGAAAAGATCGTAACCAAATATCAAAAGTGCTAGGTTTACACATGAAAATATCCCAACCCTTGGAGTTGACATAAATCTGTGTCAATTTTTTATAAGTAGGATTGAATTGTATACAATGAAATACTTCTTACTCTATAAAACAGTAATTGTATATGCACAAATATATATCATATAACTTCAGATAGAATAGTATATATCTCAATGAATATATACAATAATAATTGTTTTGTTGTGGAATGTTTATTTTGCTGTGAGATATTTATTGATCTTGAATTTTTTAATAATTACTATCAAAGAATGTGAATTAAAAAATGTTAACCTCACTCATAGATATATTTCTTTAGTGTACGAAGAAAAATAACATACTAGGATATCAATTATTCGATAAGAGACTTGGTTTGAGTTAGATATTTTCATCAACTGCGCCATATATTTCAGAGAGAAAAAATGTTTCGTTTGTCAAAATAGATCACAAGAAAAATAGAAAATTTGCGTTAGATTGAATTATATGTATTAATGATGACAGTAACTTGTCCTTGGATAAGTATTTCTTGATATTAAACCATATTAAACTTTTGGCTCTATAAAACAACGTCTCCCTTCATAAACATAATACATAATATGTGAAGATCCCTATAGGCAAAGAGAGTTTTTTTTACACGCTTTCCATTTTAAAATGATATTGCAAGCCTTCTAGAGGCATTATGTAGCAGTTCACCCTGGATAGTGACAACTCCTCGAATACATGGAAAGAGCTGAGAGTAGAGCTTTCACCATCTCTCTAAAGTGTCTAAGGAGGAGCGTATTCCTACAGAGGAGGATAGTCCCCTCAAAACCCTTCTGGATGATTCCATGTTCACTCCATTGTTGTGTACTTCCCGCCTGCATTCACAATTGAATCATCCAACCACCTTGCACAACCCGTCTTAATCATCATATGAGAAGCAACACTTGTGCCATATATCCTTGTCGGTGCAGGTGAGAAGGGACGGTGCAGGAAACAACTTAAAAAATGAATGACATTGATGATGTCCCCTCATGATCTTTCTTCAAGAATGTTATATGCATAAAAAAACAATCAATAAAGAAAGAAAAAAAAACTCTAAAAATGGTTATATAGCAAGAAAACCAAAAAACAAGACTCTGAAAACGATTATACACCAAGAAAACCTCTAATTCAACTTACGTCTCTACATTATCGATTGCAATTCCCTCTGAAACCAATGAATCCACCCACCACCTGAACGTGCCTTCCAGGGAATGGAATGCATCCCTGTGCTAATAATGTTACTCTGACGAATGTGAACAAAATTACAATTTTTTCTCAAAACCAAAGAAAAAAAAAACTAAAATCATCGGGTTTCTTCTCTCTGTTGGTTTTTAATGCACTCATTTTGTTCAAGTCCAGTCTCGTTGGCTCACCTTATAGATTATCTTGAGCGTGAGAGATGAGAATGAGGACTCTCTCCTCCTTATGGCCTGTGGGGGGTCACTATAGCCATCAGAGAAAGCAAGGGAACATCAACTTGGGCAGTGCTAAGCTATTATGTGGGCTAAGTTGTTCTATGGTCATACCCATTTTCTAACTGATCAGTATTACTCCAGTAATTGAACTTCAAAAAATGCGCTCCAACTCTTCTTGTTATTGTGGCTGCACGAAGAAGAAGAAGAAAACAAACCCATCACAGGTTTTTCCATCCTGGATCTCTCCTACGACGCTCTCAATGGTTAACGTCTCTGTGAAGAAACCAAGAAAACCTCAAAGATTTGATATTAATTGCACATTGTTGTCAACATATGCAATGAAAAGAGGAAGGGCAGTGTTGCAAAGGCAGTGATGTCAACATCTAAAAGTGGTGGTGCAAAGGCATTGTTGTCAACATCTAAGAGCGGTGGTGCAAAGACGGTGTTGTCAACATCTGTAGTGAAAAGAGGAAGAATAACGAAAAGGTTGTGCTACAGGGTGGTGGAGGAACATAAGCAGTATATGAGGAAATGGACAAGTGGTTGGAGCTACACTGACACATGTCATGCTTGTATAGGACCTCGATAGACAACAAAAATTGAGCGAGAACCTCTCCTTAAAGAACCCCTTCAATGTAATAATATATATTTTTAATTTATATATATAATTTCTTATAAAATAAGAAAAATATTTAATTTCTTTTAATCGTTTAAAATTATTTTGAGTAGATTGTAATAAAACATTAAATATAGTAAAATTAAGAAGAAATGTTTTTGGCTTCCTTTTCAAATGTGTTTCTTGTTCAAGGAAAGTTCAACAATAATATGATTTAAGTTTCCTCCCCTTTTTTGGATGCTCGATCGATTTTGGATGCTATCCGACCCAAGCCGACATACAATCATCGACTGTGTTCCCATCCCAAAACAACTGAGACTTGAGGGTCCCCGCGAGAATATTCCAAACTTGACGTGTGAACATAAAATGAATAAACAAGTGTTTTTGAGTCTCCGGATTCGTTCTGCATAGAATCCAAAAACTTGGTCCTTCCCAGCCCTTTGATAACAGGTTCTCCCAAGTGAGAACTTTTTTTCTCAGGACTAACCATAATTTTTATTTTATTTTAAGAGAAATGTTCCACTTCCACAGCTTGTAGCTCCATCCTTTTGTTGTGTGATTCCACAAGCTCTCTGACAATTCCTTATAAATATTACTTACTCAGGGAATCCCAGGCCCATCTCCTCCCGCCCACATCAATTCATCATCGAGATTGGTTAACTGTATTCTTGCGCCCATTAACGCGCTCCGATAATATTCCCACTCTATTTCTAGATTCCCGTAGAGACCAAGCTTAGAAACCTCTTTCCAGTAAGAACTTAGAGGATATGTATTTGTAAAATTATGTGCTTGGTAGATAAAAGTGACACCCTTTAACTTTAAAGCTGCAATAAGTTCATTAGATAAAAAAGATTGTTGTCCCATTCCCATAATACAGTCTCTACCTACCTGGACTGCCTCTCTATTACCAAGTTTCCAGTACAACCAATGATTTAAAAGTGGTAATACGTTTAAAATATTTCTCCATACTGGTGATGCCGATCCATGCGATCTATTGACTGATATAAACCAGGTTGACACTGAAAAATAAGGTAAATACTTTTCTTTAATGAATTTGTGCCAAATTACCACTTTGGTCATCCCTCTCCAGAAGGTTTTGGCCGATAAATATTTATTGAAAAAAGAAATATTTCTCAGCCCCCACCTGCCATCCTTCTTTGGCCTAGCAATAGTCTCCTAATTACAAAGGTGGAATCGATTCCTCTCACTACAGGCCAGCCATAAAAAGGAGAAAATAAGCTGATGAAGTTTTACCAATACTTAATTAGGTACTTCGGCCATGAACATCCAGTACATTGGTTGACTCTCCAGAACTTCCTTGATCAACACTAGTCTTTCTCCTAGAGTAAGACATCGATTACACCAGTGATCAATTTTTCTTTCAAACTTTTTAATAAACAAACACCAATCCTCTGATTTGTAGCAATTAGGCTAGAGAAAAAAGCCCAATTACTTAACTCCTACATCTATGGAGACAAAACTATAAGGAAAAAGATCTTTAAAAGGTGCTAGCCCTAACTCATCCCAACCTACCACATGAAAAGTAGACTTTTCCACATTTATATCTAAACCAAAAGCGTTTAAGAAGGTCTTCAATAGTCCAGTTATCACCTTCCATTCTTCAACACTAGCTCTAGAAAAAATCAATACATCATCAACGAAAAGTAGATGTAGAATATTAGTGATCCTTGCAACTTTAATTCTGGATAGCTTCCCAGCCTCTTTTTCCTTTTTAAGAAGAATACTTACTCCCTCCATCACCAATATAAAAAGTAAAGGAGACAGTAGGTAGCCTTGCCTAAGGCCTTTGCCTCTATGAAAAATATCAGATGGTTCTCCATTGACCAAGATTGCATAAGAAACTGTTGTGACACAACTCATAATCCATTTTGTAATAGACAAACCAAAACCATTTTTAATCAATATCATTCTTAGAAAATCCTAGTTGACTAAATTGTATGCCTTCTTAAGATCGAGTTTAAGAATGACAGCCTTTTGATTCTTCTTTTTTATACTATGGAGGCATTCCTGAGAAGTTCCCATGGTGTCTAGGATTTTTCTTCCCTGAAGAAACCCCAGTTGCTCTCCCACTAAGCCTTTTGATAGGATAGGCCTCAGTCTATTTGCCAACAATTTTGCAATAATTTTGTAACAGAGATTACAGAGTGAAATAGGTCAAAACAATTTTGATAGAGGAATCGAAAGAAGTTGGTTTATTCACTTTTGGAATAAGAACAAGAAAAGTGGCATTAAGTGTTTTTATAAATTATCCCTTTCTTCTTGATTCCTCTACCATCCCTAAGAGATCCTCCCCAATCATCTCAAAAAAATGAGAAACAATTCCAACGTCCAACCATCCGAGCCTGGACTTTTATCTTTTGTAAAATCCTTTAGACTACTTGACAATTCCTCTAAAGTACACGGTCTCTCTAACTGAAGAGATTCTTCATCTGTGACCATGCTAGGGAAGAGACTTGCTAACTTAGTTTGATATTCATTGATGATGCCCCCTATTGATTGCATATTTTTAAAAAAAATTAACATCTTCGCTTTTAAATCCCTTTGGCCTGTAACTTCCTTGCCTATCTCAGTTTGAATTTCCCATATCAATTTTTGGTTTTTTCTATCACTAGCAAAGTGATGAAAGTATTTTCTATTCTGGTCCCCACTCTTTAACCAAAGCACTTGGATCCTCTATCTCCAAATCTCTTCCTCCACTACTAAAAGCTTCAGTCTCTCTGATTCCTTCTCTTTTATCTTACCCGACAACTCCTCATTGTTCAAATCTGTGAGGGATGAATGATACAGCTCCTATAAATCCACTTCCAATTCACCCAATTTTATAGCCGAGAGGTTTTTAAAGTGAGTCACCCATCTCTTTATAGCCGATTTTAAACTCTTCAACTTCCATACCAATCTTCTTTTCATTCCTGGTTCCTGCATAAATTTTGCATCCTTCCAAACTTCATTAACTATCTGTGAAAACTCCTCCTCCTGTAACCATCTAGAATTTAATTTTAAAGGAAAGTTTTTTCTTTGGAAGTTTCCATCTAATTGTAGAAGAACCGAAACGTGATCCTAAATAAATGGATAAGCCACCCATGCACGGTATCTGGAAAACTTCCTCAACAGGTTCACCGCTACAAACATCATGCATAATGTCTTCATAATACTATCCGCTCCATTTCTTCCATTTCACCACGTAGCCACCACCTCATCTAACAAAATGTCCACTTGACCTCCTTCAATGAACAAATATTTTAAGAACAACGCCAATCGATCAGGAAGATTGCTCTCTCCCCAAATTTGACCTTCATTCAACGTGAAATTGAAGTCACCAGCGACTATCAGATTTTTAATAGACAGGATACCTCTATCCCCAAGTTTTTTCCAAAATGATTTTATGTCACTGAATGGACCATACACATTTAAAAACAAAAACAACAGTTTCTCCATTAGCTCTAAACTATTACCTGTCACAAGTAAACCACCATAGTAGATATAAGGTTTGAGCTCGAACTTTTCAGGATCCCACGCCACCAACAAGCCCCCTGATTTTCCTACATAGCTTACAGCAGCCGAATACCAAGTTAGTTTAAGTTTCGAGAAGAAAATTCTATCCCTTTATTCATCAACCAAAGTCTCTTGAAAGAAAATAATTTTAGGTTGATTTAAAAGAAGAATATGTTGCACTGAGGCCAGTTTTTGGGACCCCCCACTACCCTAACATTCAGTGTCAACAAGATCATGATTTAGTGCATGATAGGAATTTAATGCCTCTAAGTGCCCCATGATCATTTTCATTCAAAGAATTGTTGACCAGATCCTTCAAAGAAAACTCAACTTGCTTCCGAGCACTTCAGGTCTTTATAGGGGAGATCTCACATCCTAGGCCTCATGACCAAGAAAAACCCTTAACAACTGAAATGGGCTGCCCCTCCCTAGAACCAATAACGTCACTAGCCAAAGTATCAGTAGGAAGAACATGAGATAAGGCCATATTTTCCCTGAAGGTAGATAGAGGTTTTGGTTTGGGAATCTCTTGTAAAGAAGAGACTAAAGAGTCTAAGACTGAACTAAGAGTGCATTCAACCCGCTCCACCTCCCTTAAACCAACACTACAACATAAATCCTGGACTGAAGAGAAAAGGGCCACTTCACTCTCACTTAGTAACTGATCTTCACAAGCAGATGAATCCTATCCCACACAGTGTCCCACTCCCTATGACATTGAAGTAGTCAAGGTCCCACCCCTCCCCAAGTTACCCTCTGACCAAGGTGGCTCCACAGTGGTAGCAGTTGAAAGACCACCTATCGAGTTTACAGACGGACCTGTAGGGAAAATCGTAGGTTCTAGAAGAACATTTTGTTCACCACCCTGTGAGGAAATAGAACCTGAGTTTCGCTTCTTCACCAAGGGAAACAAACCCAAAAGGGAATCCAATCTCGAGGAGTCTACAAGCTCCTCGGACTGAGAGAATAAAGTTCCTGTCCCAAAGGTCTTATCTAAAGAATCCCTTTCCCAAGAGGAGAGTGAAAAGAAAAGGGTGGGACAGAGTTTTCTCAACTTACCATAGAAATTGTAGTCTTTCATGTCGTCCTCGAAAGGCTCGTCTTCGGAGTAGCAAGCATTCCAGCCTCCCAACGAAACTTCTGGAGTATCAGTGTTGATAGGCCTACGTATAAAAGAATATTCAGAGGATGAATCTTCCAGAGATCTCCCATGACACTCAAGGCAAAGGTGTCAAGTCTCTCTGCACTGGGTACACCGAAAAGGAATACCTAAAAAATCAAGTCTTTGAACTCTCAGCATCCCCCACCACTCCAACTCAACCACTTCCGAAAGACCAGTTTGGATGTCAATATCAACCCAAACTTTACAAAATTTTTTGTCCGGTGCTAATAGTGCAACTTCATCCACAGTAAGAAATCGACCAAGTCCATTTTTTATTTCAACTAATGCCCACTTATTCCACCACTATAGTGGAAGACCAGGTAACAAGACCCAGAGGTGACATAATTGAAGATAATCCCTTGAAGGGTCGAAAGTAATTCTCCAATGCTTAAGCATAATGTTGCCTCCCTCTACCACCCACAGAGACTCAAGTAAAATAGTATCATCCTCAGGGTTCCTACACTTGAAATTGAACCAGCTGTTGTACCCTTTTCGTTACCTTGGTGAGAAAATAAGAGGTGCTTGCATGCCCAGTTGGGTCTTGCTGAGCATGACATCTGTAGAGGAAAGAGTTAGAGAAAGAAAAACAAAACTATAAGCAAGAATTAAACTAATACAAACTAAAATCATAAGCATATGGATATAGAGATAACAAACACAAAAAGACCCATATCACCAATGTTTTTAGGCTGATCTATTGATGAAATAAAAAAACTAAGAAGAAAGGGGAATATGAGTCCCTTCTTCCTCCAAGGGAAGGCTCTTAGACCCTCACAAGCTTGCTCTCCTTACAACAATAAAAATGAAAATGGTGATGAAAGAACTCCTTGCAAATCCACTCAATGGAGAGGTGGATTTCTCAATGAAATGGTGCCAAAGTGCTTTTGTCAATGATGGAGTCCTTAAAACAATATAGGCAGCATAACATTACATGAAATTCCTTGAGAAAATGAGGTGCATTCATGGATTTTTATAGCATTGCTTTGGGATTTTGTTGAACTGCTTTGTAGTGTGAAGAGAGACCATTTAGGGCATTATTAGGTCTTTGACCAGCCCACCATTCGGATTCATCTCAGATTTGAGGGTCAAATTGGCTTGGGAGATGATCCATAAGTGGTTGGGAGGCTGACCATTTCAATAAATGCGTCGTTTAGCAGGTGCACAATTTTTTGAGCGATCAGCCGCACATCGTGCGCCTGTGTGCTCTATTCACGTTCCTGTTACGCGCATGCGCGTGTGCCCAATGTCTGCAAGGTGCACTTCAATTTTTTTTACTACTTTGTATATTTTTTTGCCCTTTTTGAATGTTGTGAGATTAATTCATTGGCCATGAATGACTTCATTGTTGTTTGACGACGCTGAGTTCTTGTAACCATGTGCTGACGAAATTTCAGTGATAACAGATGCCCCCTGATGGATTAGGTTAGGAGCATACGTATAGCCGAAATCCATCAATGTTTTTTCTACTGAGAATGTTGTTGTAAGATAGAGCAATAGTGGGATCGTTCAGAGCAATCCTTTGGAGGAGAAAGGAACCGGTAGAACCCGCCCTTCCATAAGGTGCGTAAAATATACAATTGTGTACAAACAAGGTGGGCATGCCCCATGCTAGTGTTATGTAACCCTGGAAAAAGATGACTGGAGTGTTGGTGTAGACAATTGTAGCGCCCTCGGGGGTGGTAATGATAAAGGTAGAAGATAATTCTACAAAGGAACATACTCTGAATAATAGGCAATGATCACGGAAATAAGTATCAGCGATGATGCAGGCATTGATGGCCCTACCAAGTTCAGAGGTCTTCGGCAAATGATAGAAATAACTGCAATAATCGCAAAGTAAGACCCACCATAACATGAGAAATTGTTGGCATTGAATGTTATGGGGGCCAACGATAGCAAGGAGCAATGGTGTTTCACCCTGTGTCATCCGAGATCTCTCATTAAATGGAGAATGAGAATCAAGATACTGTCGCCCTTCAGGAAAAATTGTGTTGATGTCGACAAAAGGGGAACGCAACTCCCAGAAGCAAAGGACTTCATGGAATCTACTGAGGTGAGGAAGTGGCAAAGGTACATAGATGAAGTCAAAAAGTGAGAATACTCAAGACTGCCCTTGGTTGGAGGATGTATGAGATAAAAAGTGGCTGCAACCGTGTAACGAGGTCGAGTGTCAAGGGGACGAGAAGACCGGGGATGAGTTGTGCTAGAGGCGGGACAAAGTGAACAACTGTAGAGGGTAGAGGTAAGTGACCTGTGGGGTACTCTGAATATGTGGACGATGCCGACCAGGGTAGATGAGGAGTGATGCTCCAACCAAGGGTGACATGGGTTGTGTTATGAGTGAAATTTCGTCCGCACATGGCGACAAGAACTCTGCATCGTCAAAACAGGACTGAAGTCATTCATGGCACAAGATTAATTCCACAGCATTGAAAAAGGGTCAAAAACTATACCAAGTGACCAAAAATTGAAGGGCGCTTTACATAATCTGGGTGCGCGCACATATGCGCGGAACAACAATGTACAATGCGTGCATACGCGCACAATGTGTGGCTGTTGGGTGAAAAACCCGCGCACCTACTAAACGACACATTTATTGAAATTGGTTGGCCTCCCAACCACTAATGGATCATCTCCCAAGCTGATTTGACACCAAATCCGAGCTCAATCCGCATGGTGGGCTGGTCAAAGACCTAATTGAGCCCTAAAGAGCCCCTTTTCACACTCCAAAGAGGTTATATAATCACCCAATGCTAGGCTATAAAAAGCCATGAATAACCATCATTTTCTCAAGGAATTCTATGTATTGTTATGCTGCCAAGATTGTTAAGGACTCATTCTTTGACAAGAACACATAGGCATCATTTCACAAGAGCTATCCACCTCTCTCTTGAGTGGATAAGCTAGGAGTTCTTTCACCAACACTTTCATTTTTCATTGTAAGGAGAGCAAGTTTGTGAGGGCCTCAAGAGCCTTCCATTGGAGAAAGAAGGGACCCAAGTCCCCTTTCTTCATTGTGCCTTTGGATTTCATCAATAGATCAGCTTATACATTGGTGATATTGGTCCATTTGTATTTATTTTTCATTTCTCCATATGCTCATAGTTTTAGTTTGCTTTAGTTTAATTTTGGTTTATAACTTTGTAGTTTCTCTTTCTAACCTTTCCTTTTACAGCTGTCATGCCTAGCAGAGCCCAACTGGGCATGTAAGCACCCTTTATTTTCTCATCAAGTGACGAATTGGGT
>JZKD02S0495177.1:350171-364529 GCA_000966675.3 Picea glauca
GGCAATTTTTGCTTCGGGGGCTTCGCCCCCGAACCCCCACTGGGGGCCCGCTTGCCCCCAGACCCCCCAGCCGGGGGGATCTCCCCCCCGGACCCCGCAGAGGGGGTACCCCCCCCTCTGCACTCCCCCGCGTGGAAGAGTGTACATAATTCTAGGGTGTAAATACTTCATGGGGTATAGACATGGATGAAAGCAAAGAACCTCTGCATCAGGAAGATAATCAGGCTCCACAACCAACAGATTGTCGATCCTCCTTACAGAACAACGAGGCAGCTAAAAAATGATCCAAGGCTACCTTTGATCGCCATGTCAACCTTCGATCATTTTGCGAAGGCGACCTTGTCTTCGCCTATGATATCGCTCATGATACCTTTGGCCATGGAAAATTCAAATCACTTTGGCATGGCCCTTACATCATCCAACATTGCCTCACCAAAGGCACGTACATCCTGGCCTCCCCCGAAGGCCTCTCGCTCAAAGAACCTGTCAATGGGTTATACCTCAAGAAATTTTATGCTTAAACGTAGTCAAGCTACTTTAGGTAATTTTTCTTTTCTAGCGTTTTTAATCTTTTTTCTCCCTCATCTAAACTATCCTTTGTGTTGTTGACAGATGCCTCCTCCACTAGCTTACCACATTGGTTACACTGACGACGCCAGCCATTGGACACAAAATCTCGCTTCGACTGCTTGGGCTCTCTACACCCCTTCACATGAAATGCTACATTCCAGCGGCATCTGTTTAGGTCCAACAACCAATAACCAAGCCAAATACACTGTTGTCATTGGCCTCCTGACTGATGCCCAGCATCATCATATTCGTCACCTTAGCGTTTTCCTCGACTCTCAACTGGTCGTTCTCCAACTCAACAATGTGTACTGTGTATGCGATCCATGCCTCTTTCGCAAATACCTGCAGGTTAGGTTATTATCTCAACATTTTGATTCCATTACATTTACACATATTCCAAGAGAATTGAATCAAACAACAGATGAAATAGCTAACATAGTGTTAGATTGGCATATATCACATCAAGCTACACATACATAAACATATCATACATCCTGTCACAGCATATAGATAGAATAGATGCCTTCATCATCAACACAAAAACACATGTAAACCACATTTGGATCTCAAAAAACATGTATACTCATATATATATATATATGGGCCCCTCAGGCCATCTGAATGTTTACATACAAAAAATATATACATCGACCCGCAGGCCAATGCCACATCTCGGCACAAAAAACGGCTCACCAGCCTATATAGTCACAAAACGTATACATACATACATCAAGGTGCCTCTATCGCACCCCCGACTGCTCCTCCCTCAGGAGGATGTGGTGGCCCACCCCCACCTACCCCAGGAGGTGGTGGTGGAACATCCGCAGGACCCTCCTGCCCCGGCGGCAGGCGTCCACTCATCATCGCGGCGAGCACAACTTCTCGTCGCACTATCCCCCGCCATGGTGGCGGTAAGCCAATGCACTGCTCCAGGAACCCCTCATCCTAGATACGGATCCACATGCCCTCACGCACGTCCTGTAACACTGTCTCTAGACGACGTCGTATGTCATCAACATCAACTCCGGCTGCCACTGGAGGGGCATGAGATGGTCCTGCACCCGGGTGATCAAATCGACGCCTCCTCGTTGCCCTCTCGGGCTCTGCTGGGGGCCCCGCGGCCTCATCTCTCCGCCGTCTCTCCCCACGCAGCAGTCTCTCCGGCTCTCACCGCGTAGGAGCTCTATACAACTCCACCTCGCGCCCGTGAGGTGCCACATCTGCACATGCACCAACCAACAAACACATGACTGTATCAGCATCTACATCACATATAAAACTGATATATCAAAACATCACATAACTCAAAAACAGATACACAACTCAACATACCTCGGTGATCAAAAACCTCCCCAGGAGGCAATACCATGTCCGGGTCCCCCTGAAAATCCACCCCAGCATAGGGGTATCGAAGTATGACCTGCGACATCTGCCGCCAGATCTGTGCCGCCTGCACTGTAAAATAATGTCCACCTTCGCCACCACTGTGGTGAACCAAAATCTGATACCACCGCCTCAGTCGAGGCTCTCGCACCCCAGGCGCCTCTAGAAGAACCCGCGGGCGCAGCATCGACACCCTCTCCAGAAACCAGGCCAGCAGGATGGAGCCAAAAGCAAACTCCCCGGCACCTGTGGACCGACAATGGTGTAGCTGCGCGATCATCCATGCGTGAAGTGTCAAACCTCAGGTGAACTGCTCATGGCCCACCACCACCCTCTCCATCACTAGCAGCTCGCCACCACTGATCCGGTGGGTCGCCACTGACCCATATACCCGAACAATCATCGCCGCTATGAAACGATGCAACAGGGCATCTATCCCACTAATACTCACTACAGTCCCAGACATGTAGTGCTCGCCTAAGCAATATCGCTTGGCAACCTCCCGCAGGTGTGTGTCCCTCGGCAGCACAGGCTCTACCGGCAGTGGTGTTCCCTGGAAGGGGAGCCCAATCAAGAAATATATATCCTTCACCGCAGTGAAGGGGATCTGCTCTCCTCACATGAGGAAGCAGTGTAGGTCTAGGCTCCACATCTGGAGCAGGAACTGGATTAAGTACTCCTGTGCCCATATCAACGGGCACTCAAAAAACTTTAGTAACCCACTAGTTGCTAAAGCCACTTGAACCGCAGGCCCTGCATTGGCCAACGCATCTCGCAAATGCCACCAATATTTCTCACGCCACCGAACATCCATCGTCACTACTAGCTCCCTGCACACAACATAGAGTCCTATATCAGCATATGCAACCACCAAATGCATCCAAAAGACTCATTCTTTCACCCTTCAACCTTGCCTCCAAGGCGCGGTTTCACCACCCATAGGCGCGCACACATGCGCACCTGTTCACTATACAGGCGTGCACATATGCGCACCTATTTTTCCCACAGGCGCGCTCGAGAGCACGCCTGTTCAACCTATAGGCACGCGCTAGTGTGCGCCTGTCAAACTCACAGTCTCATGCACGCCTGTTTACCCCACAGGCGTGCTCTAGTGCGCGCCTGTCGAACTCATAGGCGCGCCCCTAGGGCACGCCTTAGATTCCCCCTCACGTACACCAATGCGTGTTTATTCACTGGACAGGCGTGCACGTATGCGTGCCTTCCACTGAATCGCCTGCGCATGTGGGCCCACACCCTAGTCAAAACCCCCTAAAACCCCTTGTACGGCCCCCCGTACCTACCCTGCCCAAAAATTAGAAACCTATTTCTATGCAGGATGATCAGACCACTAACCTGAAACTCGCACACCGTCGATCAGATACCTCGTGCTCCCTGAATCACCTAATCTCCTCTGAATCTGCTCAGAAACTCACTGTAGCAGCAGGTACAAATGAGGTGGCAATGTGGGCCCTACAGCTATATATAGGCCTTTTTGCCAAACTTCTGCTCACCATTCTGGGAGCCCACGGCGTCCATTTTTCAAACCGTCTTCAGCCACGGGATCAGCATCCCGCTGCCTACATCATGGCTATCCCTGGGCCACTTTTCATCCTGAGCCCCCAGGGCACCTTTTTTTCATATCATGGCCAGGTACGCATGCGCATTGTCACATTTATCTAATACATGTTCATATTTTTTATTATCTTCAGATATTGTTCACTTTGGGTATTTGGTTGTTCTGTGTGCAGGTACTCAATCATCATCTCTCAACATCATTCCTTCAGGTATATACTCGGCACTAGCATGTAGTCTCTCCCGCTGTATTGCATTTACATTTCCAGTCACACCCTATGATATTGGCCTTTAGGATACCCATTTCCGGCTCTATAGTACTCACACCTCCATTTGTATTTTTGGTACTGGTACCCGATACTTTTCTTACCCACATGAGCTGTCCCATTCATAGCACCTTTTTGCACTTTTGACACTCATGTTGTTCTTCATTACCTTTTAGGGATGGGAGTCCCGGTAGTCTTTCATCATGTTGTGCATCAACCACATCCTTCTTCTCCTCAATTTGCTAGCTTCCCATATGGACTCCCATATCTTCGCTTTATGGTTATGTTCTTTTTACCTGCACCTCCATAGGATCACGAACCCACCATTTCATTCACCATCAATTTGCCCATCTGCGAACCTATCTTCATTCCACCTACCTCATAAAGAAACTCACCAATGGGGCCCCAACCCTTCATCAGTTTTCCAATACATTTCTGCCCTTCCTGGGGCACTCATTTCACACTGGGGCACCCGTTTATGTATTTGTACATTTTTCCCAAATTATTCATTATTTATTGTACAACCACCTTTATTTCCAGTTATTTACTTTTGTCGTCACTGTTGGCGACCTGCTTTCCTTTTGGCCACGCGCAACCCATGTCACCCTTGGTTGGAGTATTACTTCCCATTTACCCTCACCGGCATCATCCATATCTTCAGAGTACTACCTAGGTCACTTACCTTTACCCTCTGGATTTGTTCACCTTGTCCCGCCTTTGGCACAACTCATCCCTGGTCTTGTCGTCCCCCTGACACTCGATCTTGTTACCCGGTTGTGGCCACTCATTATATCATACACCCTCCAACCAAGGGCAGTCTTAAGTCTTCCCACTTCTTGACCTTGTCCATGTACCTCTGCCATTTCCTCACAACAGTAGATTCCACGGAGCCCTTTACTTCTGGGAGTCACATCCTCCTTTTGTCGACATCAACACACTTTTCCAAAAGGGCGACAGTATCTTGATTCTCATTTTCCATTCAATGAGAGATATCGGACGGCACAGGGGGAAACACCATTGCTACCTGATGTCATTAACCCCCATAACATTCTACGCCAACACTTTCTCATGTTGTGGTGGGTCTTACTTTGGGACGATTGCAGTTTTTATTATCCATTGCCGAAGACCTATGAACTTGGTAGGGCCATCAATGCCCACATCACCGTCGCTGTTTATTTCCACGACCTTTACCTATGGTTCAGAGTATGTTCCTTTGCAGAATTGTCTTCTGCCTTTATAATTCTGCCCCCGAGGGTGCTGCTGTTGTCTACACCAACATTTCCATCATCTTTTTTCAGAGTTACATAATACGAGCATGGGGCATGCCTACCTCGTTTGTACACAGTTGTATATTGTTACACACCCTGTGGAAAGTCAGATTTTACAGGTTCCTTTCTCCTCCAACGGATTGCTCTACACGGTCCCACTCTTGCTCTCCCTTACACCACCATTCTCAGTAAAAGAAACATTGATGGCTTTCGGCTATACGTATGCTCCTAACCTCATCCATCAGGGGGCATCTGTTATCATTGAAATTTCGTCCACACATGGCGACAAGAACTCTGCATCGTCAAAACAGGATTGAAGTCATTCATGGCACAGGATTAATTCCATAGCATTGCAAAAGGGTCAAAAACTATACCAAGTGACCAAAAATTGAAGGGTGCTTTACAGAATTTGGGTGCGCGCGCATATGCGTGGAACAACAACGTACAATGCGCACATACGCGCACAATGTGCGGCTGTTGGGCAAAAAACCCGCGCACCTGCTAAACGGCGCATTTATTGAAATTGGTCGGCCTCCCAACCACTAATGGATCATCTCCCAAGCCGATTTGACACCAAATCCGAGCTCAATCCGCATGGTGGGCTGGTCAAAGACCTAATTGAGCCCTAAAGAGCCCATTTTCACACTCCAAAGAGGTTACATAATCACCCAATTCTAGGCTATAAAAAGCCATGAATAACCATCATTTTCTCAAGGAATTCTATGTATTGTTATGCTGCCAAGATTGTTAAGGACTCATTCTTTGACAAGAACACATAGGCATCATTTCACAAGAGCTATCCACCTCTCTCTTGAGTGGATAAGCTAGGAGTTCTTTCACCAATACTTTCATTTTTCATTGTAAGGAGAGCAAGTTTGTGAGGGCCTCAAGAGCCTTCCATTGGAGAAAGAAGGGACCCAAGTCCCATTTCTTCATTGTGCCTTTGGATTTCATCAATAGATCAGCTTATACATTGGTGATATTGGTCCATTTGTATTTATTTTTCATTTCTCCATATGCTCATAGTTTTAGTTTGTTTTAGTTTAATTCTTGTTTATAACTTTGTAGTTTCTCTTTCTAACCTTTCCTTTTACAACTATCATGCCTAGCAGAGCCCAACTGGGCATGTAAGCACCCTTTATTTGCTCATCAAGTGACGAATTGGGTGCAAACAGGTTGCGTTTGGCCAAAAAGGAGAGAAGCAGGTCGCCAACGGTGACGACAAAAAGGATAATGAAATGACTGAAAATAAAGGCGTTTGTACAATAATTGTGGGGAGAAATGTACAAATACAGAAATGGGTGCCCCAGTGTGAAATGAGTGCCCCAGGGAGGGAAGAATTTTCTTGGAAAACTGATGAAGGGTGGGGGCCCCATTGGTGAGTTTCTGTGTGAGGTAGGTGAAAGAAGATAGGTTCACAGATGGGCAAACTGATTGTAGATGAAATGGAGGGTTCATGATCCTGCGGAGGTGCAGGTAAAAAAATTAGAATCGTAAAGAGATGATCTAGGAGTCCATATGGAAAGCTAGAAAAATAAGGAGAAGAAGTATGTGGTTGATTCGCAACATGATGAAAGACTATCAGGACTCCCATCCCTAAAGGGTAATGAAGAACAACATGAGTGTCAAAAAGTGGCAAAGGGTGCTATGAATGGGACAACTCATGTGGGTTAGAATGCTACCGGGTAATGGTACCGATGATGCAAATGGAGGCATGGGTACTGCAGAGCTGGGAATGGAGATCCTAGAGGTTAACATCAGAGGGTGTGACTGGAAATGCAACTGCGATACAGTGGGAAAGACTACATGCCAGTGCTGAGTATATACCTGAAGGAGTAATGCCGAGGGATGAGGAGCAAGTACCTGCACATATGAGAAACAAATACCCAAAGTGAACAATATCTGAAGAGAATAAAAGATATGAGCATGTATTAGACAAATGTGACAATGCACGTGCGTACTTGACCATGATATGAGAAAAGGTGCCCCGGGGGCTCAGGATGAAAAGTGACCCAGGGATAGCTGTGATGTAGGTGGCGGGATGTTGATCCCGTGGCTGAAGACGGTTTGAAAACTGGACACCTTGGGCTCCCGGAATGGTGAGCGGAAGTTTGGCAAAAGCCCTATATATAGCTGTAGGGCCCACATTGCCACCTCATTTGTACCTGCTGCAACAGTGACTGGACGAGCAGTTTTCAGAGAAGATTTGGAGATTCGGGGAGGATGAGGCATCCGATTGACGTTTTGCGAGTAGCAGGTTAGTGTTCTGATCATCCTGCATAGAAATAGGTTTCGAATTTTTGGGCAGGGTGTGTACGTAGGGCCGTACAGGGGTATTTGGGGGGTGTGGGCCCCACATGCGCGGGAAATTTGGTGATAGGTGTGCATACGTGTGCGCCTGTACACTGAATATACGCACATGGGTGCATGATAGGGAGAATTTAAGGTGCACCCTAAGGGCGGGCCTGTGAGTTGAATAGGCGCGCACCAGAGCGCGCCTGTGGGTTTGACAGGCGTGCACCTGTGCACATTTGTATGTTGAACAGGCGCGCTCACGAGCGCGCCTGTGAAGAAAACAGGTGTGCACTTATTCACACCTGTGTAGTGAACAGGTGCGCATATATCCGCGCCTGTGTAGTGAACAGGCGCGCATGTGTGCACACCTGTGGGTAACAAAAACCGCGCCTAGGAGGCAAGGTTGAAGGGTAAAAAATGAGTCTTTTTTATGCTGTTGATGGTTGCATAAGCTAATATAAGACTCTGTGTTGTCTGCAGGTGGACCGTAGTGATGATGCCAGTGTGGTGGCGAGAGCAAGACTGAGCCCAGTTGAGAGACACCATGGCTATTGAGGGCCCCGGTGTGCGTGCAACTTTGGAAACCTGTGGGTTGTTGAAGTTCTTTGAGTGCCCATTGATATGGGCACAGGAGTATTTATTGTAGTTCCTGATCCAGATGTGGAGTCCAGAGTTGCACTGCTTCCTTGTACGAGGAGAACAAATCCCCTTCACTGCGGTGGAGGATATTTATTTCTTGATGGGGCTCCCCTTTTGGGGAACACCCCTACCGGCAGAGCCGGTGCTGCCTAGGGATACATCCCTTGTTACGATTGGCCAGCGATACTGCTCAGGTCGGGACTTTATGTCTGGGACTGTGGTGAGTATCAGTGCGATAGACTCTCTGGCTCATCGCTGTATAGCAACGATGATTGTTCGTATCTATGGGTCACTTGTGACCCAGCGTATTAGTGGTGGCCAGCTGTTGGTGTTGGAGAGAGTGGTAGCCGACGAGCAGTTTGCATGGGGGCTGACGCTGCATGCACTGATGGTAGCGTAGTTGGATCGCTGTCAGTCCACAGGTGAAGGAGAGTTTGCATTTGGGTCTATCCTGGTGACATGGTTCTTAGAGAGGGTGTCGATGTTGCGCCCGAGGGTGTTACTGGAGATGCCAGGGGTGCGAGAGCCATGATTGAGGTGGTGGTCAACCATTTTGCTTCGTCATGGTGGTGGCGAAAGTGGCCACTTCTTTTCAGCAGAGGTGGCAGGGATATGGCGGTAGATGCCGCAGGTTATACTTCGGTACCCCTATGCTGGGGTGGACTTCCGGGGTGACCCGGACATGGTGTTGCCTCCAGGGGAGGTTTTTGACCATCGAGGTATGCTTAGTATGTTGGTATGGTTTTGATTTATATTGTCTTTTGAGATATCAATCCATATGTATATGATATAGATGCTAATACTATCTGTTGTTGTTGTTTTTTTTTTGCATGTGCAGATGTGGCACCTCGTAGGCGCGAGGTAGAGATGCAGAGAGCACTAGCTCCTCAAGAGCCAGAGAGATTACCGCAGGGAGAGAGGCGTTGGTGGGAGGGTGATGTGGGGCGACCAACTGAGCCAGAGCGGGCAGCGAGGAGGCACCGGTACGATGACCCTGGTGCGGGGCCATCACACTCTCCTCCGGCAGCGGTCGGAGTGGATTATGATGACATACACCGTCATTTGGAGACGGTGCTACAGGATGTGCCTGAGGGCATGTGGACACGCATCCAGGACGAGAGTTTCCTGGAGCAGTGTGCAGGGGTACCACCACTATGGCGGGCCATAGTGCGGCGAGCAACATGATGGTATGATGAGTGGACGCCTGCCACCAGGGCAGGAGGGTCCTGTGGGTGGTCCTCCACCACCGCCTGGGGCAGGTGGTGGTGGGCCACCACCTCCTCCTGAGGGAGGAGCAGGTGGTGGTGCGATAGAGGCACCCTGAGTAGTGTATGATGTACATCATTGTTTTTGTTGTATATAAGCTGGTGAGCCCATTTTGTGTACCGAGGTGCTGCATTGGCCTACGGATACATGTATTTTTGTATGTAAACATTTGGATGGCCTGATGGGCCTTTATATATACATGAATATACATATTTTGAAATCTGTCTGGTGTCTACATGTGTTTTTTGTTGATGATTTTGCTGGTGTCTATTCTATATATATGCTGTGACAGGTTTTCATGATATGTTTATGTATGTGTAGCTTGATTTGATATATGCCAATCTAACACCATGTTAGCTATTTGATCTATTGTTTGATTCAATTGTCATGGAATATGTGTAAATGTAATGGAATCAAAATGTCAAGATAACAGCCTAACTTGCAAGTATTTGCGAAAGAGGCACGGATCACATACACAGTACACATTGTTGAGCTGGAGAACGACTAGTTGAGAGTCGAGGAAGACGCTAAGGTGATGAATATGATGATGTTGGGCATCGGCCAAGAGGCCGATGACTGTAGTGTATTCAGCTTGGTTGTTGGTGGCTGGTCCCAAACATATGCTGCTTGAATGTAGCATTTCATGTGAGGGGGTGTAGAGAACCCAAGCAGCCGAAGCGAGATTTTGTGTCCAACGGCTGGCGCTGTTGACGTAACCAATTTAATAGGCTGGTGGAGGAAGCATTTGTCAATAGCACAAAGGATATTTTAGATGAGAGGGGAGGAAGAAAAAAAACTAAAAAACATTAAAAAAGAAATAACCTAAAGTAGAATGACTACTTTTAAGCGTAAAATTTCTTGAGATATAACCCATTGACGGGTTCCTTAAGAGAGAGGCCTTTGGGGGAGGCTAGGATGTATGCACCTTTGGTGAGGCAATGTTGGATGATGTAAGGGCCATGCCAAAGTGATTCGAATTTGCCGTGGCCAAAGGTATCATGAGCGATATCATAAGCCAGGACGAGGTCGCCTTTGCAGAATGATCGAAGGTTGACATGGCAATCAAAGGTAGCTTTGGATTGTTTTTTAGCTGCCTCGTTGTTCTGTAATGAAGATCGGCGATATTCATCCAGAGACTCCAAGTTCATCAAGCGCTGCTCCATTGGAGCAGTGACAGGTAATAGCTCAATTGTGGTGCGTAAGGTGGGAATTTCGCACTCGATGGGAAGAGTTGCCTTGACCCCATGGACTAGATGGAATGGTGTGAAACCGGTAGTGGTCTTCACCGCCGTTCGATAAGCCCATAGCGTGGAAAATAACATGTGATGCCAATTGGTTTTATGTTTATTAATCATGTGCTATAACATGGTCTTGAGGACTTTGTTAACTGCCTCGACCTGTCCGTTTGACTGAGGGTAATATGGTGAGGAAAACTAGTGAGAGAAGCCTAACCAAGATGAGAGTTCGACGAAGATCTCATTCTCAAAGTGTTTCCCATGGTCGGAAACGAGTTGGAGTGGTACGCCAAAATGGGATATGACGTGGTTAAAGAAAAAGCGCAATGTGGTTTCAGCGGTGTTGTTGAAAGTGGGCATAGCTTCGGCCCATTTGGTGAAGTAATCAACTGCGACAATAATGTATTTGTGACCATTTCTGGAGGGGGGATTACAAGTCATAAAGTCGATGCCCCATTTACAAAAAGGGTCGGTAGTAATGACAGGTTGAAGAAGGGCGGGGGGATCTCGGGCTTTTTTGGCATAGAGTTGACATTTCTCACATTGTTTCGCGGCATGAATGCAATCATGAAACAGGGTAGGCCAAAAGTAACCGGCTCAGATGATCTTTTGAGCAGTGGATATACCCGAAAGATGGCCCCCACATGCATCGTTGTGGCAGTCGTTTAAGACTCTGTCGGCCTCGTCAATGGTCAGGCATCGACGAAGAATGATGTCGATGCCCTGCCAGTATAGGATGTCTCCGATGAGGAGATAGCGGGGGGCCTGATGGCGAATACGCCGACGATCATCTCGTGATAGATGTTGACCGAACTTTTGAGTTCGTAGGTAGACGAGAAGGTCGCCATACCAAAGATCATCTAAAGCGATGTAAAAGAGATGTTCGTCAGGAAAGTCGGTGTTGACGGGGGCACTGGTGGTGTCAGAGGGGAGGTTCATGACAAGTTCGGCGAGAACGAGGGCCTTATTACTCTTAGGTGTTGAGAACTTGAGGTCGTACTCCTGAAGGATAATGATCCATTGAGCGAACTTGCCGTTAACTTGTCGACGACTGAGAAAGTATTGCATAGGGTTGGAATCTGCGATGACCTTTGTGGTGCGAAGCAGAATGTAATGGTGCAGTTTCTGGACTGCAAGGACAACTGCAAGAGCAAGTTTCTCTTCGTGTTTATACTTCAAGGGGGATCCTGAGAGGTTCTTACTAACATAGTAAATGACATGTTCATGATTGTCATCTCCGAGCTTGATGAGGACGTCGGCTATTGATACAGCTGATGCTGATACGTAGAGGATGTAGTCGCGATTGTAGTCAGGTGCACTATTTAAAGGTGCATTTGAAAGCGCTTCTTTAAGATCGTCAAATGACTGTTGGGCATAGTCGTCCCAGTGAAAAGGGATGTCGTGACGTAGTAAGCGAAGGAAACCATGTGCGCGTATGGCGTAATTGGGAACAAAGCGTCTAAGAAAGTTAGCTTTTCCCTGTAGACCCTGAAGTTGTCGTAAATTCCGGGGAGGTGGAATTTCGGTGATAGCTTGGACTTTGAGGGGGTCCACGGTAATACTGCTTTGGGAAACGATAAAAACGAGGAGGCGCCCTGCGGTGATGCAGAACACACACTTGAGAGGATTCAAGCGGATGTTGTACTGACGACACCGTTGAAAGATGATGCGTAAATCATCGAGATGCTGGTTGCATTTCTTGGATCGAGCTGTGAGGTCGTCCAAGTAGGCGAGGATGATGTTAGCCAGATCGTGGAAGATGTATGTCATCGCCCGCTGGAAAGTTGCGCCGGCATTTTTTAAGCCGAAAGGCATGACACGATATGCAAAGGTACCCCATGGGGTAGTAAATGTGGTTTTATACTGATCGGTTGGATGGATTTGAATTTGGTTATAGCCAGAGAATCCATCCATAAAAGAGAGAGCCTCGCGGCCGACACAGTCGTCGATAATTTGATCGATGAAAGGTGTTGGAAAGTTGTCTTTGGGACATGCGTTATTGAGATCACAAAAGTTTGTGCAAACGCGGATAGTGCCCTATTTTTTGTCGACGGGTACAGGGTTGGAAACCCATGAAGTATAAGCGATGGGATAAATAAACCCGGCAACGCGTAATTTGTCAATTTCAGCTTTGATAGCCGCAGCTTTGGATGGGTGTAGCGGTCGTTGTTTCTGGAGAACTGGTGTGATGTCAGGCCAGGTGTCGATGTGATGTTCGACAATAGAGGGATCGGGGCCAGGCATTTCCGTGTATGACCAGGCGAAAATATCCCTATATTCCTGGAAGAGGGCTTTGTATGTGGCAATTTCCTGAGGAGTGCAAGCAGCTCCAATGATGATTTCTTCGACGATGCCATTTTTGATGGAAATGTTGATTTTGATGGTGGGCTAAATGTTGGCCATATTACCTTCTTCAAAAGCATCAGGGGCAGGAATGGGATTGTTGAACCAATATATAGGCCTGGAGGGGATAAAATCTTTGGTTTTGACCACATAAATGGGGTTTTGGTTAGGAGGCATGAGGGCTTCCTATGGAGAAAAGAGTGCACGGTGATGTAGTGCGTCCCAAGGAGAATCCGGGTAGCTTAACTCTTCTAGTATTTCCTCGTCACATTGGAAACAGAGGGAATACAAGGGGTCGTGAGGAGTGAGATCGGTTACAGTTTGGTTGCCCCCTGATGGAGAAGCAGCGGGAGCGATGCTGGGAGAGAGTGAGGGTTCACTCGACATAAACCATATATTGAAGTATTGAGGGGTACCCATGGTGGTTGGGTGGAGAGTGTCCGTAGAGAAATGAATAGGGGAGTTGGGGGGGTTGTGGGGTAAATCCTCAGAGATGTCATCTAAGAACCATGGAGGCACTGGGAGTGCCTCGGGCTCAGGAGAAATGACATGAAGATCCTCAAGTGATGAGGTAATGTCAATGATTGCTTCGACGGGTTGGTGAAGCAGGGCCAATTGATGCTGTCTATATTCAAGGATCATAGGACACTAGTATGTAAAATGAGTTAATGAATCGCAGAGAGTGCAAGGGCATCTCATGTGTTCATTAACTGAAGTGGTAACATAACGAATGTCAGTGATATTTGTTGGAGAGGACGTAGCAGCACGTGGATTGTTCTGGAAGTTCTAGCGTACAGTGGCTAATGTCTGCCAAAAACGTGGTAGTGCTGGGCAATGATGGGTGTAATGGCCATACTCTGAACAGATAGCACATGCGTATTTAGTCCTCAACCCTTTACTACTGGAAGGGGGGGTGATAGTGGTGTGACTAGCAGTAGTGGTGGGTGTTGCGGGAGGTGGATTGAGGGGAATCAAATTCCGTAATTCAGGTATTGATGGACAGTTGTTGGTTTGGTGGCCCTCTTTCTCACATAGTGCGCAAGGTGGTGGGATGCGTGGAGGAAGTGGAGTAGTGGGCTCCTTCTTCTTTCTCCTGCCCCCAGCTGTAGCAGGGGGGTTAGTGAGTATGGGGGTAGTGGGGGTAAGGATGGGAATTGTCATGGGAAGGGATGGGCGAGGGACCATCTCAGGTGGATATAAATACCACACTGGGATTGCTAACACCATATTGGGTAGTGTGAGCGTTGTGGCTACCTAGAAAGCTTCTATACTGGGTGGAGGGTAAAAGAAGGGAATTTGAGTGAGGGGTTGAGGAACTGTCTCCCAGACGGGACTATGCCCCTGAGGGGATGTGGATTCATGGACGTTTGTGGTCGACGACTGCGCAGGAAGCTCTGGTGGGAGTGGTTCTGTGACTATTGGGATGTCAGGAATGATTGAAGCCTCCTGAGGAGGACTAGCATCCTCT
Source organism: Picea glauca (assembly GCA_000966675.3). NCBI lineage: Eukaryota > Viridiplantae > Streptophyta > Pinopsida > Pinales > Pinaceae > Picea > Picea glauca. Next base: position 364,477 of record JZKD02S0495177.1, read on the forward strand.
GTGTGAGTTCCGTTAGATGAGATGATGCATACTTTATTAGCAGGATGAAGGAG
>JZKD02S0495177.1:391933-432745 GCA_000966675.3 Picea glauca
AATGTTCCAGCACCAACTGGATGGAAGCACCAACTTCCAGTTACATAGGCTCCAACCTGTATAACAGAGAACACTTGTTCTCCCTAGCACCACCCTGCCACCCTTGTTTCTCTGGGTGCAACCAGATGGAAGCAACAACTTCCTGTGTTCAAGCTCCCACTTGAAACTTTGAGGACAACAGTCCTCTCGAGCATCTCCCAACCACCTTTTAATATTAAATAAAGAATACACAGACAACTACACATATAAATCAATTCTTACCAATCTTTCTCTGTATCTGATCTACAACAAACTATTCTGCAATTCTTCTCTTCTTCTGTTTGTTTAGCAGGTCTTCTCTGCATCAACTTTTTCTGTCATTATGCTCTGCTTCTACTCGGTCTGTCATTCTTCTCTGCTTCAGCTCTGCATTTCATCTCCCTCTACATATTTTCTTAATTTCTTGCTATGCCTCTGCACCTTTTCTTTTTCTTACTATTTATTCATTTTCACTTCAGAACTTCCAACCTTCCACAATCTGTCTCATCTTCTTTTATGCATACCTCCCCGACGGTTCCACTTCGCCTTACCTCAACCAAAACAAGAACACCTATCCTAGCAACTGAAATGCTAACCAATTCGTCATCATGAGTTTGTTTCTCTTAACAGATTCATAACTGAAGCATTAAGTGTGAGTAAGAACAGCAACGCTCCGATCACATTCAAACCTTATTCGCACTGTTGAATGATCTTTATTATTCTTTCCTTTTAAATCGGTTTTCGACATTTCTTTGCCCAAGTTTCTTGACACTTTCAAATCATGATCTCCGAAACTCCGAAATGGAGCTTATATGGACTGACACCTTCTCTTCCCGTGACCAAGAGTTGTGACCAAGGCTTTATGTGAAAGGCGCTTTCATGATTTCGCATATTGCGAAATCGTAATACCTTATGTTCAATGTTCCTGTCACCTTCAAATCCCGATCTGCGAAATTCCATAATGAAATCAGATCAACGATCCAGATTATATCTAGATCTGACGGTTCATATTAAGTCGGGATATTACTCATCGCGATTTCGACACTCTGGATGATCAGTGTTTTTGTCAACTCGAATTCTCGATTCTCGACATTCAATAAAGAAGTCGAATCAATGGTCCAGATCACTTCTTGATGTGATGGTTGTTGTTACATCGTGATTTCGCATATCGCAATATCGACATTATGTTCTTTGCCTTTCAAAGTCCCGATTTGCGAAACTCCGATAAAGAGTTAAATCAACGGTCCAGATCATTTCTAGATCTGACGGTTCAGATTCAATCGCTATTTCACATATCGCGAAATCGGCATTATGTTCTTTGCTTTTCAAATTCCCGATTCGCGAAACTCCATGAGAAATTAAATCAACGGTCCAGATCTCATTCTTGATTCAATGGCTGCGATTGAATCGCGATATCGCATATCGCGAAATTGGGGTTTTTGATGTCACGTGACTTTGTCATTTCAAAGTCCCGATCCCTGATACTCCATGCAGAGAATCAATGGTCCATATCATTTATAACTGTAATGGCTACGATTAAATCGCGAAATCGAATATCGCAATTTCGGGGTTCTTGTTGTCAAGTGAATTGGACATTTTAAAGTCTCGATCCCCGATACTTCGACAGTGACTGGAATCTACGATCTAGATTCATTTTTGATGATCCAATGGCTACGATGGAATCGTGAAAGCTTGTTGTAATGGGATTTTTGTCTAATACAGACTTGCCATCAATGACAACCATTCGTTGTCTATTGCCAACACACATTCGTTGTCTGTGCAATATTTGCCAACATTGATTTCTCATAATTTAATTTTAAAGAACAATTTACAGCTTTATGACCAAAGTTAGAACAGAAGAAACAATATACATAGAAAAAATTTTGGTACCTGGAAAAAGTCTGTATTCTTTGAGGAGGTCGATTTCTTTCATGCCGATAATTTCTCTGATCTACAAATTCAGTTCTGGTACTTTTTCTTTCATTCCTTCTTGGTAGCTAATTTTCTTTCTTTGTTTCTGCAGAGTGACTATCATCAATGTTTGAGGATTTGAAAAACTTGATAGGTTCTTTGTTTCTTGGTTGACCACTACTTGATCCCTCTTCATAACCCAAACCAGTTTTCAGCTTTGGATTCCTTTGCTGATTCAGAATGGTGGCTAATCCTTCTGAGGCTTTGATACTTGACAGATTTTGATGATACAAGGCTTGAAACCTCTCCAACTCTTTCCTAGTTTTCACTACTTCTTCTTCCAGAGCTTTACATCTTTCCTTCTTTTATGATAATTGTTGTTTCATAATGTCCTCGATTTTCTTTGCCTCTTCTAATTCCACTTTTAGCAGGGAAAACTCTTCATCAGGCTCTTTACTATCTTTCTTGAACTGTATCAACAATTGTTTTTGCTTTCTATTCTTAATTCTGAGTTTGTCAATCTCTTCCAGTGCACTGATCAGTTCTCCTTCCATATCAACCATAGCTTCTTCATCATTATCATCACTACCTATGCTTTTATTATCATAATCCTCTTAGGCAATAAGTATGAAGTCATTTAGTTTATCTTAAATAGAGGAGTCATCCTCTTAGGCTCTCATGGTCAAAAGACAATTGAATATGATCCAAAGTACTTGGAGGTTTTATATTGTAATTGCCACTCGTACTTCGGGTGCTTCTTTAAAAGGATTTCCCCTTGAATCGATTAGATACTCTCCTCTTTGTAGGAACCGAAGGAAAATCTTGATGAAATGAATATTGTATTTTCTTTGGTTTATAATCGGTAGGTGTTGGAGGCAACTAGGAATTATCAACAAGTTTCTTAATTTTCTTACCAGATGAGGTGATAGGGGAATCAATAGTTTTCTTGGATTTCTTATCATACAGGGAGATAGTTTGAAATAGAGGGTTTGGGGTTTTTGGAGAATGAGGATTAGGTGGGGTAATAGTCCCTGGATTGATCGACTTCTTGCTTGTCTTAACTGTGAGACGAGGATTTGAAAATTGGTAGAGGAAATATTACCATGTTTTGATTTGTTTCTTCAATTCTGATATAACAATCAATTTAATGAGGCCATGGTGAAATAAGTTGTGGTGAGGGTTGGCCAAATTTTTGTTGACCTCAGAAGACATCTTCTTGAGGATTTTCAGAAAATAGAAGGGAAAAATCAGGGGTTTGTTGAATTGAAAATGGACCAAAATACAGAAATGACAGGATTTAAAAATAGAGTACCTACCTTCATAGGTAATGAGCTTGGTAATTACGATTAGAGGGTTGATTAATTCATTTTTGATCCACCCTTTCGAATACCCTTTAGCTCTAGATACATTTTTGTATTCATGCTTAAACACCCGATTTTAGATTTGACACAACAACTGATGGTGTTTGAACCATCGGTCCCCGATTCGTGTAAATTTCATGGCCAAATCAATGGATTCTTCGGAGACTGAAAAGACCAGAGACCTTACGCAAGCAAATCTCCCATCGAACCCGAGAGATAATTGGAGAGAGATGTTGTCATCGTGCCCCTACAGACTGGCAAGGAACAGTCCCCAACCTACGTGGAGGAAGACTTCTCGACACACTTCGAATTTCGGAATGGCCAGTAGCTCAGTGTAGGAGGATGGCTCATGACAATTGGGCATGATTGCAAAGCAAGGGATGATCATGAGGCCAAAATCGAGCAGAGGGTGAGTGTGATATATAAAGCAGAGGATGAGTGATATAGACAGGGTATGAGAAATCGAGACAGAGTACTTGTGCCTTAATGTAATTGTTATGGAAATGATTGAACTGTGGGTGCATTCGTCATACACGAATTCCATGTGTGATCATAATTGCGCCGAGTTTAAATTTCGAATGGTTTGTACTTTGGAGGTGAAGCGAAATCGTATAAGAAATTTGATCAATGTCCAAGTCAAAGACTTGGACATTTGATCATAAAATGAATTTGTAATTTTAACTTCATCACAAAATGAAATTTAAAAATACACCATTTAATTCATCACTACAACGGGCGTAATCAAACTTGAGTGATCATACCTGAACAATATCGTGATCATTTACAGTGTATATAATACCTCATATAATCCTCCATATGGCACTCCATCTAGTCCTCAAGATGACACGCCATCTGGTCCTCCATATGGTAATCCATCTAGTCCCCTGTGTAGGTGAAAACTATTCAATAGTAAATGGACATTCGCCCATAGCACTCAGATTGGAAGATTTTTGGTCAGCATGGTGAACAGGAGCATGGATAGGATTGTCACATCCATTTTTAGTTTCCTTTGGTATCGATATGTAACTATTACAAGGAAAATTTAAGTGTAAGCAATCTTTCCTTGCATTAGAGATAAACATAGATAAAAAATGCACAGTAGGCTTATTAATTATAAACACACAAAGTTATGTCAGCAGTATAAAATTTACCATACCAATACAAACGAATGCTAATATAATATCCTGAGATATTGTAAAAAGACAATACGAAAGAATTTGACATAGATCCTACTTCCTCTTCTCATGGGATTGTAATAAGAAACCCCTCCCCCACTCCTAAGTATCGTGACACTTCACAATCAAAGATATAGGAAACCGGTCAATCCTCCCAATAGCCTAAGATTTAGAGTTTCCAAGTGTAGAGATAAATTTCACACATTATCCTGATAAGATGGTTAAAAATATGGCCCCACCTATAGGAAAAAACATCCTACATATATTTAAGAAGAGGTAAGAGAGAGAGTCATAAGATTGTCTTAAAGTTAGTTCCCAATGGAAGATTAATGGAGCTTGTTTACCTTTGCTTAACCATGCATACTTCTTTTCAACCTTGCCTCAAGTAGTGTCATACATTAGGACAAGTTTTAAGATTAGGAATTTTATTTATTATTTGTCAAACCATCACCTTCTCTAGGTAGAATGCCCCATTGCCAGCAAGCATGTTCAGTACTCTGGCGGGTTTACCTAGTCATACCATAGGTCAGTACCCACTTCCAGTAGACTTGTTCAGTATCCAGACAGGTTATCCTCTTACACCCCTTTACAACATAGACTGGTCCACCATCTTTTAAGATTTGTGTTATGGGGAGGCAACTTTGACAAAATATATATATTTTTTTGGACTGGGATGGTATTTGAGTTAGAGGATGATTCTTATTTATGCATTCCTTATGGATTGTCCTGATGTAAGGGATACTTAAGTGGGCGTATCCAATCTGAATATATGGTATAGTCAAGCATTTTTAATGTGTAGTGGATGGTACCATTGGAAAATAGCAGAAATATATCTATTGTCCCTGCTCACTTTCTTCTATTTGAAGTTATATTGATGTTTCCATGGTTAACTGCTAATCACACCTTCTTGCTACTCTTTCATAAAGATACTTTACTCACCTACTCAGGGTTCTTGGGGAAATTGTACTAGTAACCTCTAGGTTTGATAAGACAAAGTGTCACTTCCTTATGTCCTCTAGTGGTGGAGGTTATAAGCAACTGCCATGAAAGATTCCTTGAGAAAAAGGAAGATATAAATCTTGTAAAAATGGATAATTTAAAGTAGGGAGTTTCTAATCATAATAAAAATAGTCATTATTCAATTGGTTCTTAAGCAGAAAATGGAGTTTAAATATAGCAATATCTTCTTTCGAAGTAAAATACTTCCCTTTCTATCTCCTTGGAGTTGTCCACTTGTTGTTAGATGAACACCTGTAGAAATATCTAAAATTGTTTATCAGAAGAAAAAAACCACACTCTAAAATATTTACATATGTACAATCAGAAATCAAAAAGTTTCAAGAACAGGGGGAAGGAAAAGAAACTTCCCCATCCACCAAGTTCGATGCCTTTTTGGACGACATGACCTATACAAAATATTATTTAGAAATGGGCTTGTGGTAAAGTTTAAGTCGGTGTCCATTCACTACGAAAGAGACTTGTCCATCATCAATTGTTTTTATCTTAATAGCCCCATTATCAAACATGGTAATTGTTGGACATATTGTCTATAATGAATTTTCATTGATGTCAACAGTATAACGGTTAGCAGAGAATGAAAATTTCAAACAATATGAAAAGATTCAATATTGGAAGCAAGGACATTAATCAAAGCTCAGAAGGAAGATCTCATTGTAGAAATTCCATTGGGATTGAAACCCCCACAAGAAAACTCCAAAGGATTCAAGAAAGAATCCTTCTCATTGAGATAGTTTTAAGGATTAGTCGTGCAGAAGACATAACATGAGGAGTAGAGGAATCCACTATAAAGCTCAGGAGAGGTAGCATGTAGAGAATCCATGTACAAAAGAAGTAACTAAGAACAAGGAATTAAAATATCAGGAGAAATAATGATGAAAAAATCAGAAGAAAGATCGTTAGATCGAGGTGAAGTCAGAGTTTTGAAGAATTACATCTGGACCATCAGATCTAGGAGTTACAAGAGAAGGACTATTCGAGGATTGGTCAACAATCAGACCAAGTCGTGACTGTTGGATATGCAAGCACCAGTCAAGCACAAGGATTGATTGTGAAGCACAAAGAGAGAATTGAACAACGTGTTCATTCCAATCTTGCAATTATTCTAGACTGTTGATCGTCACCCGCCAATAGATCTACAGTTGGCATCAATTCCACTACCAATGAGCAGTTTCCATTGCGGAACTCGATGATAGTTTTAAACATCATGCTATTTGGGACCCCGCAATCATCCATGATCATTTATCTACTCTGAGAGCATTCCCAACTGTCATATCAAGGCAAGTATAAGGATAGGATAAGAAAAGACGAAGGTCGAAGCCCCAAAGTCCTGAAGTGAATGAGGACCATCAAATATAGAGAATATATGATGACCATTGGATAGGATTGTCTTCAACTCCAACGCTGACCACTTCAGCAGAAAAGGGTTGAGACCAAATAAGATTACCCGAAGGCTGAAGTCCTGAAGTGGACATGAGTCATCCGATCCGAGGAACACTTTGGATAATATACCGGTCGTTGGATCGAGTAAAGTGGAAGGACAGTGTAAGCCACAAATTTTCTGAAGAGGACATGATTCGTCTGATCCAAGAAATATTTCGGGAGTCATATTGACCATCTAATCTATATAAAGTGGAAGGATAGGATAAGCAAAGACAAATGCCAGAGCCCCGAAGTCCCAAAGTAAATGAGGACCATTGGATATGGATAATACATGATGGTCGTTGGATCAAAATAGTGGTCAACTTCAGCACTGGCCACTTTGGTGAAAAAGGATTCAGAACATATGAGCTCACTCGAAGGCGGAAATTTCAAAGTCACTCTCAACCGTCGATTTGAGATACATTTCGGGATTTAGGACAACCATTACATCCAGGAGAAGAACATGTGCCACATGAGGATATCCATGTTAGCAAGACTACTTCAGCAAGGACACGTGGCGCAATCAGATGATGAAAAGAGTCAAAGTGCAGTTGGAATTTCAGGTATGCGTAAGTCACGAATCTAAGTGACATGTGGCATCCACTCAGTCAGTGCCACATCAAAAAGTGACCTTAGCAAGTTACATCACTCCGGGAGTTTGTACTTCGGGAGTTTCACCACCAGCAAATGCACGAAGTCCCGAAGTTTTGAAATGAATGAGATCCATTCATCATGCAAATAAAATCCAACCGTTAGATTCACTTCGATGAAATGAAATCCAAACGATTGAAGGACAGTGAAGGAGAAATAACCCAAAGCATCGAAGGCCGAAGTTAACACTAATCATTGATATAATTCGGGAGCATTATTGATCATTGATCTAGCACAGTCGAAGGATAGAATAAGCCTAAACCATGAATTGACGCTAATCGTTGATCTACTTCAGAGAGTGTTCTAAACTGTTGAAGAGTATGGACACCTATCTTTGATCCGAGAGGTTTAATGATTGCAAATATTGGAAATTGTTGAACGTCAAAGTTTTGAAGTGAATGAGAATTGTTCATTGTGCAAATAATATATCAACCGTCCGATCTACTTCGGTGAAATCTGCTTCGGGAGATTTGAAAGATTACAGAGGTTGGAATTCATGAAGGATGAAATCCCAAAGTAATGACAGTCATCCATATCATCGAGCTATTAAAACGTGACCGTCGATCTTGACAAGTGATCAAGAACTTATTTAGCCTAGTGCCTGGTCACCAACTGCGGTTGTATGGAATAGAGAAATAAGCTTAAAAGAAGAGGCAACTCTTAAATCAATAAGCCCGTGGTTTTTCACATATGGTCATATGTAAATGATTTTTAGGAAGCTCCACATAAATATTTAATTCTATAGAGAGTTAACAATAGAGCAATACAGAGAATTGATAAAAGATCAAATATGATTTGTTGGTGAACTGAGAACACAGCATAAGCATGAGTACGATATAATGAGTCAATCCATGTCTATGATCAACTCATGAATACAAAAGAATCGACACACAATCATGATTAAAAGAGAGTTAATTCATGAGAATTATGAATAAAGGATAAAAGGAAAAATGATTGATCCAAGTGGATATTGGTGGCCACCCACCAAGCTATTCCAACTGGCTCCTCATGTTCATTTTTTATTCATCATGTCTTTCTGTAATGCTTTATAATTGTGAGTTCTACACTTCTGGGGATGTATGAAGCCTCACACATTCTCCAGGTGGATACGGGTGGCATCTCACCTAATCCAACTAGCTTATTTTGTATGTTTTCATGTCAGCACATCTTATCGTACTTCTACGGATATTTTAGGGCCCCAAATGTTGTTTTTTTGACTTGCCATAGTCAAACTGTAGACAAAGTCAGATTTTGACTACAGAATGTGTATATCTCCGAAAGACATTTCCAACGGGCTATCACGCGCCTAAAATGGAGGTTGTATGCAAAATATATGACCCTAGGAAGTTGAGGTACCAAATTACAACTTTCCCATAGGGACCACATGAATTTTGGCGTTTCACCTTCTAGGGTTAGGTTTTTGGATGTCTAGGGTTTTGGCATTCATGAGTAATATGAAAAGGGCCTATGGAGCCTCATTGTAATCCATTATGCTCAGATGGATGCACGTAGCAGCCACATCTCTTCTCAGAGATAGTTACCATCATTCGAGTAAGTTTCAGTTCTACAGTTTTACAATTTCATCCTATTTCATTATTTAATAGAAGATATTGTTCACTAGATATTTGTGTTATTCTTCCTATCTCTGTGTTTATTGTATTATGTTTTATAATTAGTTCGTTCTACTCCTAAATCCAAATCAGTGGTATCAGAGTGGTCTTCTCTTCATTTATTTTTCTTCGTGCATGTCCCCAACAAGGTCTGGGTACAAGAAGTTGGGACTTGAACCAATCAATCCATTACCATATCGGTCGCGCCGAGCCTGAAAAAAACCCATGGGAGATGAAAATAAATATTATGGAGCATGAGATCCTATTAAAATGTTGCTCGAGGAAGCCCTCATACGATAAAGGAACAAAATGATGGACAACTTTGCATAGATCCCTCGACGATTTCCCATAGGAGAAGCATATTCATCAAGCGGTCATCCAACCCCCTTCAAGGTACAGGTAAATTTTGATATTCCATTATTTGAAGGACTGATAGATGCAGATGTTGTAGATAAATGGTTGAATCTGCTCGAAGGATATTTTTGGTCCACAATTTTTTCAATAGGGAAAAGTTCACTTTTGCACTCCTCAAGGTCATTCCCCATGTTAAAGACTGGTGGGATACTTACTCTAAGCAAAGGTTCGTGGAGGAATCTGCAATTTTTGTGGTGGCCCCTACATGGGATTCCTTATGGGACACCATTAAATAACAATACTACCCTGTTGGAAGCTACGAGGACCATTACACTAGATGGACCACCCTACATCAAGAAAGGTACCAGACAGTACCAGACTTCACCAATATTTTCCATACCCTACGCACCAAATTGGGTATCAAATATTCTGAGCATCATCTGGTGCTCAAATACCATGGTTGTTTTCATAGATACATTCAAATAGAAATGGAGTTCCTGGACATCGCCACATTGGGCACGACTTATAGATACATTGTCAAGATCGAGCAGAAATTGAAGCTGAAACAGAGAGATTTTGGATCTACAAACCCCTCACAGTCGAAGCAGGGAAAAGGCAACCCCAACTCACATAGCAAGGGACCAAGTTGAGATGGCCTCCCTCAAGACAATTCGTCCAAGACGCAACACAAGAAGGGAAACGAGAAGACGAAGAAGGACACAAGGAAATGGTGTGAGTACCATAAAATTCATTGGCACAACACCGACGAATGGCACTCCAAGCAGTCCCTTGTGGTCGAGCTAAAGGATTTTGAGTCAAAGGCCAATTCGGATTCTGAGTAAAATCCTGAAGGAGGGAAGAGGATTAACGATGTTGAACCCAGTGCCACAGTCGCCACCACTAAAGTTCGACCAAGCAAACCAGAAGAACCATCGGAAGGGGAATGCCTCTTTCACTTGCATATGTGGGTCAAGGGGGCTCTGATTCATTTCATTGTCGACAGCAGTAGTTAGAAGAACCTGATTTCAGTAGAGGTCGTCAAGCGGTTGAACCTACCAACGAAATTTCACCCGCAACCCTACACCATCGGTTGGCTTCGCCAAGGAAGAGATCTTTGTGTCAGCCAACAATGTTGTCTACCCTATGGTATCAAGCCTTTCAAAGATGAGGTATTATGTGATATTGCCCCTCTTGAATTTTGTGATGTTCTTTTAGCACAAACATATTTGTGGAAGCGTCATGTTGTGTATGATTCTAGACCCCGCAGTGTTATTATTACTTTGGGTAGAAAATTGTACAGAATCCTAGAGGTGGCACCGCCTACTACTATTTCTTTAATCTTTTCTAAGCAATGCAGTAAGGTCATTTCACAGACTAGGAAGCTCGTCTTCTTTGTGATCCATGTTCACAGTAAGAAAAAGGTCGTCACCACATTCATGGCCTCTACACAATGCCTCTCCTTGCAGCAGAAGCAAGTGGACGGGATCATGGAAGAATACAGAGACATCTTTGCCTCACCTACAGGAGTACCGACACACTGCCAAGTCAAGCATCCAATTGATCTGACCCCCAATTCACCTCTACCTAATGGACCAGTCTATTGGCACTCATTGATGGAGAATGACAAAATCATGCGTCAGATCCAAGAGCTTCTTCAAAAGGGACACATCAGACCCAACTCCTCCCCATGTAAAAGCCTAATTTTACTAGTACAAAAGAAGGATGGGACTTGGCAACTCTCCATTGATTACAAAGCCTTAAAAAAATCACAGTCAGGAACGGCTACCCCATTCCCAGGATTTATGACCTTCTTGACCAACTCAAAGGGGAAAAATTATTCAACAAGATTGAGAAGAAGTCTGGCTACCACCAGGTTCCCATCGAACCAACTGATGTCTGGAAGACAACCTTCAAGTCTAGAGGTATCTATGAATGGCTAGTCATGTCGTTTGGCTTAACAAATGCACCAACCAATTTCATGAGGTTGATGGATGATGTATTGAGACCCTTCACCAACTCCTTTGTGGTAGTATATTTGGATGACATCCTCATCTTCAGTAGAACGTGGGAGGAGAACATGCGTCATATTCAACAGGTTTTGAGCACTCTGCGATAGCACAAGCTCTATGCCAACTTGGAAAAATTCTCTTTTGGCATGAAAAGGGTCCAATAACTAGGCTACATTGTTGATGAGAATGGGGTACATGTTGATCCAACTAATATCCAAGTCATCCATCACTGGCTAGCCTCAACCACACTAATCTATCTTCGAAGATTCTTGGGACTCGACAATTTCTACCGACGGTTTGTGTTGGGATTCTCCCATATTTCATGGGCCCTTAGCCAGGAGACCAAGGGAGGTGGTAGGGATAAATTTGTGTGGGGGAAGGAGCAGCAATGAGCATTCAATGATCTAAAACATCGTTTGTGCTCAGCTCCAGTACTCTCCTTTCCCGATCTGCAACAACCATTTGAGATTGAGACTGATGCATCTGACTATGTTGTGGGTGCAGGTCTCACTCAACACAGGAATTCGATGGCATACCATAGTGAGACACTCTCTGATATTGTCTAGAAATACCCCACCTATGACAAGGAGATGTATTCCATTGTATAAGCCTACCGTCAATGGAAACATTACATTCTGGGGAAAGAGATGATCATACACACTGATCACAAGCCTCTGTAGTTCATACAGACACAAGGGAAATTGCAGAACGACCGCCATCAGAAGTGGTCCACCTACCTACAACAGTTCCATCTCAACATCAAGTATAAGACAGGTATCTCCAATTGTGTCGCTGACTACCTCAGTCAACCTCCTGTGGCTGCACTCACCACTGTGCTCCATTCCTGTGGACATGAAACATCGGAGTGACCCTAAATTTACCAGCAAGATCCAAACTTCGCCACCACATATCAGCTCTTGGGTATAGGCGCCACTGTCATTAATTTTCACATTCAAGATAGACTCTTATGCCACATGAGACATCTTTTTGTTCCTACAAGCGCGCATGAAAAACTAATTTTGGAAGCTCACTATAATCGGGTGGCAAAACATTTTGGCATAGAGAAAACTGTGGTCCTTCTTCAGAAACATTTTTATTGGCCAAAACTTCGACAGGACGTCAACAAGTATATTAGATATTGCACTGCTTGCGCCATTTCCAAGCCATCCATCAAGAAGAAAGGCTTATACACCCCTCTTCCTATTCCCAAGAAGCCGTGGGAATCCATCTCCATGGATGACATGTCTAGTTTTCCATCCACCAAGCACGGAAATGACTGTGTGTTTGTGGTCATTGATCAGTTTTCAAAGATGGCCATCCTCACAGCCTGTAAGAAGAATGTCACAGCGACAAATACTGCCAATCTCTTCTTCGAGCGATTTTGGGTCCACTTTGGGATACCACAGACCATCATCTTCGACTGAGACAGCAGGTTCCTCAACACCTTTTACTCAAGTCTATGGCCTCTGTTGGACACCAAGCTCACAAAATCCATTTCTTTCCACCCCCAAACTGATGCCCAAACCAAGGTCATCAATCGCATGATTGTGCACATCCTGCGCATGTACAATTCTAAGCATCCTCGTACATGGGATGAGATTCTCCCATATGTCCAACATAGTTACACCAGGGCTCTCCATAGTTCCACTGGCCATAGCCCATTTCAGGTGGGTCTGAGATTCCAACCCTTGGGAGCCATTGATGTTGCACTTCCTCTTTCCATCGCATAGACAGAATCTTCCCCTGATCATTCTGCGATCGACAAAGCCACCAGATTCATTGAGAAGATTCAACACATCCGCTAATATATCCAGGATATTTTGCAAAAATCCAATGCTAAGTGCAAGAAGCACCATGATCAACACAGAGTACCACACCAATTTCAAGTTGGCAACAAATTCTAGTTACATTTTTAGAAGGAGCATCTCACTGGGCCCCATCGAAAGCTTGACCCACTTCATTATGGGCATTACACTATCATCACGATTGTGGGTAGCAATGATTTTGAGCTCAACACTCCACCCTTCCTTGGACTGCATCCAGTATTCAATGTGGATCTCCTTTGGCCATATTTTCCACCATTATTGGACACCGCTGAGATCGTCGAACAATTGACACCAATAAAGCTCAACCCTGACTGCATGGAACAAGCATCCACTAACTAGATAGTGGACACACATGTCAAGGGCACTTGCCAGCAACAGATCCAGCTTTATCGAGCTGTCAAGGCAGGGAAAATCCTACACCAAGGCAAGTGGCTCACCCGAGGCCAAATCTAACAGAAGTTTCCTCACCTGATGGGGGAACTCAACACAATGGATGTCATTTCTTCCTAAGGGGGGAGGATTGATCTAGGTGGATATTGGTGGCCACCCACCTATTCCAACTGGATCCTCATGTCCATTTTTGCTTCAGCAAGTCTTTTTGTAATGCTTTATAATTGTGAGTTATACTCTTCTGAGGTTGTTTGAAGCCTCACACATTCTCCAGGTGGATACGGGTGGCCTCTTTCCTAGTCGAACTGACTTATTTTGATGTCAGCACATCTTGATGTACTTCCAGGGTTGTTTTGGGGCCCCAAACATTGTTTTTTTTAATCACCACAATCACATTGTAGACAGAGTTAGAGATTGATGGTGTAATGTGTATATCTCTGAAAGACCCTTCCAATGGCCTATAACGTGCCTAAAATGAAGGTCGTATGCAAACATTATGACCCTATGAAGTTGAGGTACCAAATTACACCAACTTAATATATGTTATATATATGTAAAATGTATATTACATATGTTTTACCCATAGGGCCCACATGACTTTTGGCGTTTCACCTTCTAGGGTTAGGTTTTTGGATATCTAGGGTTTTTTCATTCATGAGTAATATGAAAAGGGCCTATGGAGCCTCATTGTAATCCATTCTTCTCAAATAGATGCACGTAGTAGCCACATATCTTCTCAGAGATAGCTACCACCATTCGATCAAGTTTCAGTTCTGCAGTTGTACATTTTCAGCCTATTTCATTATTTAATAGGAGATATTGTTCATTGGATATTTGTGTTATTCTTCCTATCTCTGTGTTTATTATATTCAGTCTGCTAATCCATTTGTTTCGCTCCTAAATCCAGATAAATGATATTATTTAAAGATTAATATTATCATTTAAATGAAAAGGTACAATGGTTCAAATATCAATAGACACAATGATTCCAATTCACACCAGTTGGAAGACTATATAAACAAGAAAGAATGGTGAGAAAAAGTGTAGTTGAATTTGTTTAAGTATATATATATATATATATATAATGGATTGAATGAAGGTTCATTCTATTAGGTTGGTTCATGTTTACAAGTCGGGTCTTGTATGAGGATTGTATTCCTCACATCTCAGTTGGATCTGAAATCAACAAGTTGGGACTTGTTATGAGGGTTGGATTCCTCATTTCTCAGTTGGATCTAAGAATTACAAGTTGGGTCTTGTAACAGAGAGTTGGGTCTCTCATAATTTCTTGAAGATGAAGATATTCAAATATTGATCTTTTGTATTCATTCAAGTTAGTTAAATAAATAAATAAAATATTTATTATTTTATATATTGGTTGAGAAAATGAAATAAATATATGGTGTTCAATTAATTTATGAAAAGTGGAAAATTATCCAAAGTTTGGGACACTAATTCACCCCCCCCCCCCCCTCAGTGTCAAGTGTCCATTTCAACAATTGGTATCAGGTCAGATGCCTTCAACATAGTTTAAACATTGAAGGTAGATTCAGAAGAAATGGGTGGACAAATTGTTATCTCCGCAAATGAAGCTCCCTTATTTGATGAAACATATTATTCATCATGGAGGAAAAATATGAAAAGATATATGAAGTCAAGAGGATCTGGAGTTTGGGATTCGGTATTAAATAAGCCCTATCACTTAACTTCTTCAAAGAAAAAAACCAAAACTGCAAAGGAAGCAAGGAGAAACACTTCAGTAGCCTTAAAATCAATCCAGGATGGATTGTCAGACCAATTCAAAGAAAATATGAGGCACCACAAATCTACTAAAAAATTATGGCTCCAACTAGAAAATTGTTATCAGAATGAAACACGAGAAGAAGAGAAATCCAGTCAAAGTGAGGAACAAGACTCAGATAAAGAGGATTCCTGTCCAAATAAAGAACAAAACTTAGAAGAAGAGAATTCTTATCAAGATAAGGAAGAAGATAAAGAAAAGGAAAATTGCAATCAGATTGAAAAACATAATACAGAGAAAAATGTTTCTAATCAAAATGAAATGCAGGAATTGATGCATACCTCAGTAATCACTAAAGAAAAATTACATAATCTTAAGATTGATGTTACAGTTTCAATAGATCAGATTCGTATGGAAACGGGAAATTATATGCATACTAAAGTTCCTGTGAACGTTCTTGACCATATTGAATATACAGTTATGTCCACTTTTGAAGAGTTGGAGAAACTTCAATAGTTAGATCAATCTAACCATGAAGAGCATGAGCAAAATATTTGGTTAGAAAACAAAGAAGAAGATATCAAAAGATTGAAAACCAAAGTTATTAATCTAATAGAAGAGATGGAAGAATTAAAGACACATGATAGTAAAAGAAAAGAAGTACTAAAAGAATCGAAAGAATTAGTTAACAATCTAAACAGTCAACTTGAGGAACTTAAAGAAAGTGAAGAAGACCTAAAGATTCAATTAACAAGGAAAGAAAATTCTTACCACATGTTGGAATTGGAAATAATCAATTTTGAAAAAATAAATGAAGGTACTAATGCATATCTAATAATTCAAATTGAAGAAGCTAAGAGGAAGGAAGCCCAAAATATCCAAATAACTAAAAAGGAAGAAGCATGCCAAATGTTTGAATTAGAATCCATCAACCTCAAAAGGATTCAGCTAGAATACGAGGAAGAAATCAAAATATTGAAAACTAAATTTTTTGATCTAACAAAAGATATGGAAGAATTGAAGACATATGACAAAACTATTAAATGCAAAGAAGTCTTGGATGAGACAGAAGAAATRGTCATCAATATAAAGACTCAACTTGAACATGCTAAAGAAGTGGAAGAAGCCYTGAARATTCAGTTTACTAAAAAGGAAGAATTGTGTCAAATATTGAAGTTAGAAATAGTCAATCTCAAAAAGATGAATGAAAAGACAAATAAGATTGTAAATTTCCAGAATAGCTCAGCTATCCTAGATAATATTTGAAATATCCAAAGATCAACTGATTACAGAATTGATCTTGGATACAATAAGAAAGAAGACAATGACAAATGGAGCACCATTTACGAACATGAGAAAGGATCATCCTTCTCAAAAGGAAAAGGTGCAATTACAAAGAAATTATAAGTCATGAACTTTGTTAAGGAATGAATCTATAGAAGTAAAAAGGAAGAAGAAAACCAAATGACAGATTTCTCAAGCCAAAATAAAATCAAGAATGGAAACACCTTCAATGGCTATTTCTTTTCTTGTCATAGCTTTGGCCACAAAGTAATGGACTGCAAGAAACTAGAGAAAGGATATACAAGAAAATCGAAAAACTCTATTAGATGTTGGAGATGTAAGTATTTTGGGCACACGGAAAATGTTTTTCATACAATGAGATGTTACAACTGTGATAGGTTTGGGCACAAATCCAAAACCTACAGGAGTTCAAAAAGTCAATCCTTAAATAAGTCATTCAAGTCAGTGACAAAACCTAATAAAATTTGGAAGAAGAAAGGAGATGACAAATCTCCAAAAACACAATTAGAAAGAGAAGATCCAAAAAGCATAATTTCTCATAGAAAGATATGGAGAAGAAAATCTGAAGGAGAAAGCAAGAAAGTTGATATTACACCTGAAATGAAGAAATTAATAATAAGAACATGATGGGTGAAGGTCCTAATAAAGAATGTGAAATTCAATATAAAATAAATCAAGCCCAAGAAAAGGAAGTGCCTATAGAAGAATATGGGACAATATCATATTTTGATGAAGTCATAATTTGTTATCCAAAGAAATAAAATACAAAAAGAAGCTTAAATTGATTTCTACAAAATCAAAGGATTATGCCAAGAGTTCTTAAAATTAACATATGGAAAATCTGACTATCTATAGATTAGTGGTCAAAATAAAAATCATTAGTAGGGTTAGTTGTAGAATACGAGAAGAGGAAAAATAAAGGTAGCAGAGAAGTTCAAGGAGTATCATTCAACAAAGATCAATTGATAACAAAATTGGTATTTAAATCAATTGGTATCATTTCTAAATTGATATTCCTGTGAAATATCAAAGAAGAATAAGAAGCACATAAAAAAGATCAGTAATATTCATACTCTTGTTCTATTTGACAAAGGAAAGTTAGTAAAAAACTTAGGAGGAGTATTTTTTTTATTAAATAAGAAAGTAATTAGATTAAGTTTTGAAAGGCTTGATCACTACAAATGGGTATCACTACAAGTTGGTATCAAGAAGACTACTTATTTGAAACACAAATATTCCAATGGACTGAGATAAATAGTTAGTAAATTGATAAGGGAAGAGATATTGTTAGGAAGAGCTACCCTTTCAAAAACAAAGGGGAAGAGTAGTCAAAGTCAAAGAGAGCATGATTGCAGGAGGAGTTACCCAAGTTCATATTTTGGTCAACACAATGCAGACAGACAGAGGTTGATCATAGGGGGAGAAACACTTTTCCATTGATGTCAAAGGGGGAGAGTAACTTCATAGGAGAAAATCATCATCACAAGGGGAGTTTGTGCATGAAGCTAGTGTGTTTCCCTCAATGACAAAGGGGGAGATTATTGGACATATGGTCTTTAATGAATTTTCATTGATGTCAATGGTATAATATTTAGCATAGAATGAAAATGTCAAACAGTATGCAGAGATTCAAGCTCATAAGAAAGGACATTAATAAAAACTCAGAAGGAAGAGTGCATTGTAGAAATGCCATCAAGATCGAAATCCCCACAAGAAAACTCCAAAGGATTCAAGAAAGAATCATACTCATTGAGATAGTTTTAAGGAGTAGTTGTGCAGAAGACATAACATGAGGTGCAGAGGAATCCACTCTAAAGCTCAGGAGAGGTAGCATGCAGAGAGTCCATGTACATAAGAAGTAGTGAAGCACAAGGTTTTAAAAGATCGAGATAAATAACGATGAACATATCAGAAGAAAGATCATTAGATCGAGGTGAAGTCAAAGTTTTTTTGGCAGCCCAACATATTTTTAATTTTTATATTAATTAAATGATCTATGTAGCTACCTAACCAGGGTCATACATTTTTTTGTCCTTCATAAGCAATTTTCTCCATGACAATTTTAAATTGTCGCTTTTCCCTATTATTTTTTCATGCTTTGTCATGACTGAAAGCATGAAAACAAAGCATGAAAACTTACGACTGTGTTACCATTCTATCCAAAAATTTACAAAAGGCAAAATGTCTCTACAGTTTATTAATGAAGCCTTGTTCCTTGCTATGAAGACTATTCTCTTTGTTTCAATTCCTTGAATACCAAACATTCTTGGGGATTGTATGCTATATCAACAAAAGATTTTTTTTTATTTAAGCATTGATATGGTTTTTTGTGTGATTCGTGGTCATTTGTTTTCTCATTACTAGGCTTTGATTTACAAGTTTCACTCTACCAAACCTTATGATCCAACCCACTTTGTTGCGCACTTATTATCATTTTAATGCTTTGGCCGTGGCTGTACTTTATGAGAGGTGGCAATATGATTGTAGTCAGATCATCATTTCAAAACTTGGTCTCGGGCTCTGCAACACCCCTCGCACTCATTTCAAACAAATGCTTGTCTTTTCCTTATGTGTTTTCTCCCCAAACGCTATAGAATGTTGGTATTTCTTGAGCTCGGGATATGGCTCTAGTCTGTTCTCACAAACCCTCCCTATGCTCTATGTTTGATTGATTTCCCGTTCATTCAATATGGCTCCTGTTGTTAGAGTCGAACCTAATGGCATTCAAACTTTGCTCTTATATGATGATGTCAAAGAGGATCTTGAGAGGAATGGTTGGCTCATTTTCCTTAGAAATTTCTAGGGTTTCAATCTACAAACTGCTCAGGAATTTTCTCTCTCCTTTGATGAGTGTAGAGCTAAGGTGGGTGATGTTCAACTCAAGGTTACAGAGGATTTCTTGAGCCAAGCTACAGGACTCCCTGCGAGTGGTCAAAGGTGGTTCAAAAATGCAAAGGTAGAAGAGGTCCCTTGGAGTCTTCTCTTTACATCTTGGAAGATAAAAGGATGTGACAAAGGTATGCCCATCTCCTTACTGGAATCTCGATGGCACGATCTGCTGCTTGTGTTGAAACAGTTTGTCACCTGTGAAGGACATTTTGGTCTTGTGTTTCTTTATCATCTATGTTTGCTCATTATTTTTATGGGGTTTCCTTTAAACATGTCTTATTATTTATTGAGGAGCCTTTACAAAATGGCCAAAAGGTATAGAAAGCAATGATTAGATTCAAGCCACTTCCAACATGGCTTAGTAAAAATTTTACTTGCACATCAATTAGAGTTGCAGAATGATAATTGGGATTCGTTTTTAATCAGAAATAGTTTCTCTAACCCCAATGTTGAAGAGATCGACAAGTCTTTGATTGAAGAAACTGTAATCTACCCGACAACGCCTCTCTCACCTACCCAGGCCTGTGTCTCAGCCTCCTACAGCAAACCCTTGCTCAATCCAAACGTTATTGAGCAGGCCCGTGAACAAGTTACATGACCTAACAACTCTATTAAATTTTCAAACAAACCTATAGGCAAGATATCTAAAGACAATGTTGATTTGAGTTTCAAAAATAAGAGAGTTGGAAGGTTAATTTCGAGGAGGCTTAGGAATAAGTCGAACCCTCATGCGAGCTCGATCAAGATGATCAAGATCCATGAGAGTTCGAACTCTGAAATCGATAGGTTCCTCAATGAAGAAGACCCTCTTTCATTCCAACCACACCTCGATCGGCCTTACAACTTTGTGGACAATCTACCTCCCTGTCTGAAACATAATGAAGAGCTTCCTGGTATTAAATTGGGTAATAAATCTACAGTCCATGTTGGAAATACCCCAGTTCACAATTGTGATTATTCCCAAGGGATCGTCGCACAGTTGAAGTGTGAAGTTTTCCTATCATGGATTGATAGATACTACACTGATATACCTATCCTGCAGTCACAGGTTAAATCTCTCATTGATCAGATCGGTGCCTTAATGGATGAAAACCATAGGCTCAAGTCTGTCATTCAAAGAAAAGGGAAACATATGAAGACTACAGGGAATGTAACATTTAAAAACGTTGAGGCTGCAACAACAATAGTAAATTCTAAGATCATCTGATACGATTTGATTTACAGTTAGAGGTATGATTCCTTTTATCTTAAAATAGGGTTATTTACTAACTAAATTAGATTGTTTTATTCATTCAATAAGTTGGATTTCATTTACTAAAATAACTAGCTACAGAATCAGCAGATTCTACAGCCAGTTATGTTAATTCGAAATTTGCAAATTAATGGTTAAATATGAATCTAAATCTCTTTATTTTTCCTTTTCTTTTCAGGATATTCAGGAGTTCATAGTTACCAATTGATCTGAAGCATCTTTGAGACTTGCTAGCCATATTTATCATGCATTTTTGTACAAACATAAATGAACTTTTTTTATCTTTAAAGGATTTAGTATGATCTGGGTGGTTATATCCCCCTTCTATTTTTTTAATCAATATCTGATCTTAGAAGAGGAAACAGTTACCTTTCTGAAGGATTTAAAAACCCATTATTTTTTGTAACCAGGACATCTTGGCCTGGGGCTAGTTGTGGACAACTTATACTCGAATTTGAACATAACATATGTTTACATTTCTGTTTTAGCTATTTGTAAATATTGTTGTTGTCTATGATTTGTTTATCTTGATAATTTGATGACTGTTGATAGCTTTCGTCTTCACAGATTATTATGTCATCAAGATAATTTCTTTCATACAGTCCACAATTGTATGTTTCAGTTATATGAAAATAGTGATTGATTGTTCGATTCAAATATTAAGGTTTCTCTTAATCTTGTTGAATAATCAAAAGCAAGTTGTTACTATTGGATTTATCTTATGTGTAATTACTCGCAATCTCATATATCACAGTTATTATTTTGCGTCCTATCATTTTATCATTTAAATACAACAATCAACAAACTGTCAGACATTTATTCCAAACAGCGTGAAAGTACACTGCAGATTTATCTCGGGACAGACTGAATGGACGATTCATGATTATACAAACGTCGGATGCATACTCTTCAAGTGATAAATAGGTTAGTCTGTTTCTTTTATTTGTTTGTTTAATAAATAAACTCTTACATATGGTTTGGTTTTCATTGTTTACATATTCTGTTTCAATAGTAGCTTGATTTTGATTTTACAGATGCAATAGAGATAAAAACAAACCAAAAAGAAATAGTTCATTTTTCTTTTTTTAATCTACTTTCAGCAAAAGATCCATTTTTACATTGATTTTAGTGAGTTCGGATTAAAACTCATGAATTGTATAAAATGCATATAAATTAGACAAACAATTTTGTGTGTAAATATTATTTAAAATAGGTTATATATTTATGTGTGTATATATATAACAGTAATTAGTAATTAGTGAGTTATTTTGTTTCTTTTATTTATTCATTTGTTTCTCTTAGGACTTTAGATTGGCCAACAGAGCCACTAAACCCGTCAGAGTGAGTCGACCCAAACGGCTTGGGTTAATTAGACAACCTCGGACCGGATTCACTCTTCCAGTTGACGAGCGGTCATTTTTGTCCGTCAAAAAATGGCGCTAGAAGGAGGGCTTGAACACTATTGATGGCACGTGGAGGTCGCAAGACTCCTCCCCCACCTACCTGCTCACCTATAGTAACAAGAAGGCATTCTAACGACAACATTGTCTCTCAAACAGCAACCACATCAAACGAAAATCCACGGATTACCATTGAACTAGTAACACCAAACCCCCCAGGCGCCGACATACAAGAAATTGTTCGTCAATGCCTTCTAAGGACACAAGGTGCTTTGGCCTGTATCAGACAACCAGGTCGGCCATTAAATCAACCATTAGACTTCTCTGATATTAGGGAGAAACTTGAAGGCAGTGGTATTACCCTAAACCCTACGGATCGAGATCACATCCTCACCCCTGCAGCGGGAGGATCTGGTATCCCACCATCACCACCCCCTTCATCTCCTTCTTCTTCAAGAGAAGAATCATCAAATGAAGGCAGTTCTTCATCTCAACCTTCGACACCACCCATGCCTATGGAAAATCCAAATAATCCTGCCAGACCTTGGTTCAATAAAGATGCAGTGGCCATACCTAGACCCTAGCATCCTTTGCCTAAACATCTAGAGAAATGGCTCCCTAAATTGGACCCAGATTCCAAGCAGATCACTGAGGATCATATAAAAAAATTCATGCTAGCCATTAGACTCTGAAGCCTAGAACATGAATATGTAGTATGTAGACTTTTTCCGTATACATTTGAAGGCAATGCCTCTACTTGGTACTTTGCCCAACAACCCCACACCATTGTATCTTGGGATAGATTCGAATCTTGTTTTCTTGAGAAATTTGGAGACGACAAATCTTCTAAAGTCTTAGTCATGGAACTCTCTAGTTTAAAGATGAACCCCAAAGAAAAAATAAAAGACTTTAATCAAAGGTTTCTAACATTAAAGAATTGAATCCCCATGGATTCAATGCATGCTGAAAATCTTATCGTCGTTGTTGTTCTAGAGTCTATACTTAAGGATTTAAAAAGTACAGTGTCTAGGCATCCGAAAGTTAGTAAGATGTAAAAAGGGAGGAGGGTATACCTTCGGGAAAGGAAGCTAGTGTTGATTTCTAGGTTGTCGTTGTCTAGCTTCCAATTGTTCCTGAATGTTTATATCTCTTTCAATTGCAGCCCATGAGCGTTCAAGTTCTACCTGGGTGTTAGCCATTTTAAGTATGGTATCAAAGAAATTTAAAGCGATATGGGTTTGATCTGTCAAGCCAGGTTCAATATTGGTTTGTCTTACAACAGGGACAATCATAGAGGAATGGAGAAATTTAAAGAAATCCGAAAGTTTTTATGCTATATCAATTTGATTTTATAAAAGAGAACTTTAGAAATCAATATTAAAATAAAATTTGCAAACCAAAGGCCTTTTTTTGTAACTGCGTTATATTTGAAATAAATGGTGTATGAATTATGGGAAAAACATTAAGTTGTCTATAGAATAAGGCTCCTATCGAGAGAGAATATTACTCTGTAAACAGAAGAAGAAAATAAGATAAGAAATGGACTAATGAAGCATAAAATATGACAACCTAAAGATTTACAAGTCTTGTACCTACTAGTAGCCGATACAGAGGAAAAATTGTAAACAATAGATAGCTAAACATTAATCACTGCAGTAGAAGTTTTACTAAATTGCAATGCAACATTCATCAGATATATATAAGTGAAATAAGAATGAATATGAAATAACAGAGAGAACAAACTCATAACACGGTAGTGATAGAATTAGGATTCTCCAGATTGCTTTGTATTAATTCTCCGAAAAGAGACAGTCTCTATTACAATTAATCAAAAAGGTCCAGCCCTTTTTCTTTCTTCAAAATGTATATTTATACAATTTTTTTATGCACTGGAATCTCAATAATTCCAGAGGTTTTCGGTTACAATCAAAGGAGTCAAAACGTTTCGTTTCTTTATCTCTGTTCTCATGTTGTACCTGAAACCTGCCTCTTCACATGCTCCATGCAAATAACGCAATTCTCCACTAGCTGTGATATCAACTTAGATGGCTCTGCTTGATTATTTGCCTAAAAAATATAGCAGTCTTTCATCAATAGCGATAGCTTTCCCTCCACCTGTTGATCTTTGGCATTGATAGAGCATAACAGTATACTCGGTTTAATTAGCCATTTGTCTATTTGCACTATGTCTGTTTGAGTTATTTGTGATATTTTGGCTAATTCTCTTTCTTCATTTTCCTTGATATTTATCATATATTTAGTTGTATTGATCTGACCCAGTATCCCCATGCCACTTTCACCATCGGAACCCAAACAAGTCGCACTTAACAAACTGAAAATTTCTTCGCAAGATTTCCGTAGCTTCATAGCTTGTTGTTTGCCTTCGGATATATTTCGCTCCCATTCTTTCAACAAGATATTACCCCTGGTCTGCTCTGCGATGGGAAAACTATAACTAATGCTTGTTTCCCTTCTCGTTGTGGCTATAATAGCCTCCTGGAACGCCACCCGAGGTGCTCCGGCATCCATTTCTTTAAGAGAGAGGTTTTCCAACACCTAATCAATGAGTTGGAAGCTACTTTGAATTGTTTCTACTTTAACAAGCAAACCTTGTTGTGCCACCGATAACCTTTTTCTGATCTCTATTGCTTGGGATTGAAATATCTCGATATCAATTACCTGGCTTTCGGTGAATTCTAGTTTGGCCCGAAGCTGGTCTATCAATTCTCCCTGTTGGCTTATCTGAGTCTGACTCGTCTGAACCATCAACTGTGTCTATTCGAGATTGACTTTAATCCGCTCAATTTCTTTTTGATCTTCTATTCTTGCTTGCTCTAAAGTCCACTTGTCTGATCTTTAGCAGCAGCTTCTGTTGTAGCTAGTTTATCCTCTAGCGTCTTGATCAAATGATTTTTTTGTTTTAGCTGATCTTTTAGGGTCCCAACTAAATATTGATTTGTCGTGGTGAAAGCCCCCAATGTTCTTGCTATTTGCGTCGCGAATTCTTCTTTCTTCATATTTCTCCCATCAGTTAAAATTTTAAATTTCTTAGAGATAGTACTTGCCTCTTGGTAGAGTTCTTGTCTCACAACCACTTTCCTCTTCTTATCGAAAAAGAATTCATTCGGAGGTATATCTTCTACTGATATAGGTTTCAATTTTTCACCCAAAATCCAACCTGCGTCTGGGATCTCCTTTGCAGACTGTAGGGGGGTAATGGAGGCGATGGGATTGCCGACCTGTTTAGAAGATTTCCCGAGAATAATGACCAAATTTGGCTCACTTGGAGGATCGGAAGCCTCAACTTCCTATTTCAGGCCCCCAGCTTTCTCTTCTTTATCCTGTTGTTCTTCTTGGCTAGGTGTTGAATCTTTGGAGCTTTCGGCCTTTGTTTTTTTCACCTCTATGGTCGTTGAATTTTCACCCCATAATACTAGAGGAAGGCAACTCCGCCTATGCTCTTGGAATCTGACAACATTGGCCCTCTCTTTGGGCGACAAGGCTTGTATTTGAGCCAAAACCTCGTCATAAGATTTCGCGCCTCATAAAATATCATCATGAGGTGAATTCTCGTGCTCAAATCTTTTAAGGCCACAGCTGGCCAAATGATTACTCACGACCCTGTTTTAATTAAATCACTCTTCATGATTACTCGCGATCTTTAAAACTCTTCATGACCTCACACATCGGGGTTTGTAAATCTTGTGACTTGTAATTCCCGAAGAGAGATATTCTGAGGTACAAAAAGCAACAACCTTCGTTTAATGATAAAAAGTGGTAACTAAAGAAACATCACTTCCCCCGCTATTTCGCATGACGAGACTACTAATATTTTCAGTAGGTGAATGTCACGAAGCGAAAAAGAACTTAAGAACTGACATTTGACTTTTAAAATATATTTGAACCAAATGAAAAAGGTGGCTCCAACAGTCGCATACTACACGAAAGCCCTACACCAAAACATAGAAATCTAGGTGAAAATGTCTAAGAAAGAAACATTATTGGAAGCCTTCGAGCAGGCGAGCCAAATTGAGAAAGATATTATTAGCCTAAAGGACAATATCTATAACGAGGTAGAGATTACCTCATCTTCCAAAAAGAAAATAGAAATTCTTCCTAGACCTCCCCAAACCAAAACTCAATCAGACGGTTCAGATCTAAAAAGTTTACACAAGGTCGTTTAGAAGTTGTCAAATCAAGTTATAGATTTAAGGAGATCAACCGATGAAGCTTATTCAAGCAAAGGGCCTTACAAACTCCCTTTCAGAAATCCTATTCCCACAAACCGGCCTAACTCAAATTCTAAAGGCCTGAATCTAGAAAGCTTACAGTTTGCTATCCAGACAATTCTAGAAGCACATGATAACTTGATTCCTCCTGAGATTCCTGAAGACGTCGCTGAACAAGAAATAGTGGAAGAGGACGAATCCTCTCCCAACATTTTCGGGCATTTTTCGGATAGTATCTTTCAAGCCAATTTCGAAATAGTGCATCCTTACAATACCAAAAGTAAAACAACGAATAAATCCTCTTCTGAAATTGGAACTAATGCACCTCAAAAACAGTCTAAACCAATTGAAACTAAACAGAATTCAGCAACTCCAAGTTTAGAGTACGATTTGATTGAGGATCTCAAAAAACTTAGAGGTAATATTTATGTTTATGAATTATTGAAATTTTCATTTCTTCTGCAAAAGATGTTGCAGAATATTGCAGAAAACAACAAAAACAACAATTTGAATAGCAACAAATTTGCAGAAAACAACCCCAAAACACCTCAAAAGGTCTCCGTTAAAATGACACGAGAGTCCTCTAATAAAAGAGACCTTGTTGTAAAAAGCGTAACAAATGTAGATAAAATAGTTCCAGGGGCTGGGACTAAAAACCAGCAAATTTCTGCTGTTAATACTCGTAGAAATGTCCCACCCTTTTTGTTGACTTTTGAAATTTTCAATAGGAATGTACATAATTGTATGATAGATTCAGGTGCATCGTCAAATGTAATGCCTTGGTCTGTCTACCAAAAAATCAATGCTGAAGTTCAACCTTCCAGTTTGAAAATTATTCAGCTTGATCAGACTAGTGTTAAAGTAATAGGTGAATTAAAAAATGTACTTATCAGATTATTATCTAATCCTAAAGTCCATCAGATTATTGATATTATTGTCATTGATATCCCTAAAGTATATGTCTTATTTTTAAGTAGGGATTGGTCCGAATAACTACATGGTTATTTTGTGATAGATTGGTCTCACTTGTGGTTTCCAGAAAATGGAAATCCTAAGAGAATCAAGATCAATCATGAGCGTTATCTCAAGCTTACGGTGACTGATTTAAATGATCCTAATGAACCATTCACTGCTTTCGTCAATTCACCTGAAAGGATGAACACTTTTTTCGGCAATTTCATGGTTGAAACTTCTACCATTACTGACCCGGAATAGCAATCTGAACTCATGACATGTACACAGTCAACAACCCTCTCTAAGGTGTCATATACAACTGATGAAAATCATATCTGGTCTCTTTATTTTGATGGATCTAAATCTAAAGAAGGAGCCGATGCAGGATGTGTGCTCATTGATCCAGCATGTAACAAAACTTTGATCGCTTGCCGGTTAGAATTTGAATGCACAAATAATACGGCCGAATATGAGGCACTCCTACAAGGCCTCAGAAAGGCACTAGATTTGAGAGTTCAGAATTTAACAGTCTTTGGTGATTCAGAAATTGTGGTCAGACAGGTAAGAAATTATATTCATTGCCTATCTCCACACCTGAAAATCTATCAAATTGAGGTATGGAATTTAATGAACAATTTTTTTGCATTTAACATTAATTCCATTCCGAGATTGAATAATTTTGAGGCTGATTTGTTAGCTAATGTCGCCTCTAAAAATTTTCTTGCAAAAGGCCTTTCTCCAAATGTGTTTTCCATCAAGTTGTTGTTCAGACCATCCATCTCAGACAACATCACTAATTGGAGAGTTTTCGATGACGATCAACAGATCATCAGTTTTCTACACATGGAAGATACTTTCCAAGGTGCAGTTATCAACAAAGGTACCCATGACGAAGACCTTCACAATTTTATGGTAATATCGGACCCTAGATCTCTGGAATCAATGTCAGATCTGGTAAATTCTATCCCAAAATCTGTGGTAAGATTAGAAAAGTTTTATGATTTGCATGATAAATTCAGAAAATCAGTGAATTGTAAAACGAATTGTTCTTCTTTGACCCATGAAAAAGGTGAACCTAGGAACTAAAGATAACCCACAATGCATCAATTTGGGAATGGAATGTTCTGAGAAAGAAAAATCATCATTTATTAAGTTTTTTAAGGAATTTAAGGATGTCTTTGCTTGGACTTATGATGACCTAAAAACCTTTGATCCTAACATCATACAACACATTATTCCCATGAAACCCCAGCCTCAACCTTTTCAACAAAAGCTAAGAAAAATGCACCCAAAACTTGAACCGACGGTCAAGAAAGAACTAAACAAACTTTTGAATGCTAATATAATCTTCCCAATAAGACATGCACATTGGGTCTCTAATCTTGTCCTTGTAAGGAAGAAAAGTGGTGAAATCTGACTATGTGTCGATTTTTGAAATTTAAACCAAGCATCTGATAAAGACAACTACCTTGTTCCTCCCATGGAACAGATTCTCCAACAGGTATCCGGTTCTGAAAGGTTATCACTGCTGGATGGTTTTTTAGGGTATAACCAAGTCCTTATGTCCCCGCCAGACTAGCTGAAAACCACTTTTCGTACTCCATGGGGTACCTATGCTTATAGAAATATGCCCTCCGGTCTTATAAATGTCGGTGCCACTTTTCATAGAGTGATGGATATCTCTTTCCACAGTCTTATCAATCAATTTGTAGTAGTCTATATAGATGATGTTACTGTCTTCTCAAAAAATAAAGGAGATCATTTAGCTCATCTAAGATCTATTCTACAACGATGTTGTAAGTACGACATCTCTTTAAATCCCAAAAAATTTGTCTTTGTAGTAGAACAAGGCAAGTTGCTCGGATTCATTGTATCCAATGAAGGGATGGTCATTGACCCTGAAAGGACCCAAGTCATTTCAAAACTACCCCCTCGCCCTCTTCCAAAAAGTCTATGCAATCTTTTTTAGGTCAGATAAATTTTGCTAGAAGGTTTGTCCCCATATTTTCAGAAATGGTTAGACCATTACATAACTTAATAAAAAATGATGTACAGTACCATTGGGAACCTCTATAAAGTCAAGCTTTTGACTCAATAAAAAAGGCTATAGTAGAGGCTCCATCCCTAATGAGCCCTGACTTTTCGCGAGATTTCACTCTCTACACGTTTGCCTCTGATCGGTCTTATGTCGTTGTCCTAACCCAAAAGAATGCTAAAAACAACGAATTTCCTATTACCTTTATGATCTTAGCCTTTAAGGGAGCAGAACTTAATTACCTAGCAATAGATCAGCAAGCTTATGTTGTTTTTAAAGTAGTAAAACACTTTCGATCTTATCTACTGAAATCTAAGATGAAAATCATCGTCCCTTACCCTGCTGTCAGAAATTTGTTAGTACAGAAAGAACTAGGTGAAAAAAGGGAAAACTGAGTCACATCCTTACAAGAATATGACCTTGAAATCACTCCAACACAAATTGTTAGAGGCCAAGGTTTATGTAAATTGGTCGCTAATTCAGCTGTAGAACAGCAGAATAAAACTGATATGTTAATTCAAGATCAGCCTAATCAAAATCAAATCTGTTGTGTACAAAATCCTACTAGTCCTTGGTATGATGACATCAAATTTTATCTAATTCACGGTTCAGCTCCCCGTCACCTTGATCCAAAAGAGAGGAGAGCGTTGACATTAAAATCTGCTTCTTTTCAGCTGGTGAATGGTGTATTGTTTCACCAAAATTTCGATGGAATACTTATGCATTGCCTGAAAAAATATGAAGCAGATAAAGTCTTATTGGAATTACATGCAGGAGAAGATGGTGGGCATTTCGGTGGAGACACCACTGCCCACAAAGTATTAAGGGAAAGATATTATTGGCCTACTCTTTTCAAAGATTCCCATGCATTATGCCACAAGTGTGTAATCTGTCAAAAGGCTTCTGGACAAGTACAGAAGTCAGCATTCCCGCTGCAACCTATCTCGGTTGATTCCCCTTTTCAGCAATGGGGCCTTGACATTATAGGCCCAATTAAACCCACCTCCTTGTAGAAGCATAAATACATCATAACAACGACAGACTATTTCATTAGATGGTCTGAGGCTACACCATTAAAAGTGGTAAACACCAGCTAGGTAATATCTTTCCTGAATTCGAACATAATCACTCGTTTTGGTATTCCTGAATGCCTAGTGTTCGATAATGCTTCCTATTTTTCGTCTCTCGAAATGAGTGCCTTTGCTCTAGAAAAGGGAATAAAATTAAAGTATTATGCCAGCTATTACCCCCAAGGCAATGGTTTGGCGGAATCAACCAATAAAAACCTACTCAAGATCATCAAGAGAACGGCCTCCGAAAATCACAAAAACTGGCATAATGCACTATTTAATGCAATCTGGGCTGATAGGGTAACACCAAAAATTGTTGTTGGTAATTCCCCCTTTTTCCTTGTTCATGGTAGGGAAAAAATTCTTCCACCACATGTTCTTCTTCCATCTCTGCAATTATCCCAGAAGGTTCAAGAAGAAGACTATCCTCCTTTGGAAAGTCAGATTAATTCTTTGTTGAAGTTAGAGGAAGTAAGGGCTCAAGCAAAACAAAAATTGGATCAACATCAACTTATTGTCAAAAGCTGGTTCGATTCCAACTCTGCCTCAAATAGGAATTTTGAGGTAGGTGATCTTGTCCTTAAGTGGGACAAACCTCATGAGGGGAAAGGCGAACATATTAAGTTCCAAAACCTGTGGTTGGGACCATTCTTAATTTCTGAAAAACTAGGTCCCAGTTCTTTCTGCCTGTAGAATTTAGAGGGATAGCCAGACACCTTCTCAGTGAATGGCCAAGCTCTCAAAAGGTATTTTACCTGACACCTCTTCGATACACCTTTTGTACATATTTTTCTGTTTTGATTTATTCGCTTTCCGTTTTTCTTTGTTGGTTTGTTTTTATTTTCATTTTTGTTTATTGGTCCTTTTGAGTCAAACATGCCTATATTACAGTCTAGCTCAGAAAAAGAGAACAAAATGCTTCATCTCGAAACAACTGTCAAAGGCTGTTAGAGCATCAATTGTTGTCTTTCTCTAAAATTGTAGCCTAGTTAAAGATGATATTTTGTTTGAAAGTCGATTTCTCAGTTTCAATTTGCACTTGAAAGTATTCATGATTATCTTTAAAAAACTATTTACGCTATCCGTTCCTTTTAAGAAAGCAACTTAACAATGTCTCCCTGTCCTTGAAAATTAGTTTTATTAATGAACTATTTTTCAGATCTTGATGAAGGTTAGCAAGAAAAATTTAAAGGCCTGTGAAATATTAAGTTGTGTTAAAAAACTGGAATTTTCAGCGTCACCCTTCTCTGTTGAATATCTTTAAAACTATGTCAGAATGTGAATAATTTCTCGGAGAGCTGTGGGAAGTGTTTGTAAACCCGTCGGGACACTGAAAAGGTATACTAGTACCGGGTAAATGCATGCATGATGCCAAGACAACTTCATCAGGGTACTAAACAGGCCCGCTGGCAGCAAAACGATGTCAGGTAAAAGAAAATTCTCAAGTATGAATCTTGTTTTTGGCCATAAGCGTCCTTCATTCTGATTTGAAATTTCTTGGACAAGATACAGACATCAGAGTGGGTTAATTGACATCCCTATAGAGGCTATGGATGCCTGCTAGTAGCAGTGGCCTTATCAACAGTATTGGAGACATTAACTTAAACGTCGTGGCTTTCTTTTGTGAATTTTGTCACCGGATTTCATTCTTTTTAAACGAAAGTTATTTGAAACTAGACTACGTCATGATTATTAAAGATGTTCAAACAACCTTTCAGTTGTTCTTTGATTTGAAAATCTTTCATATTTCTCTAACCTGAACTCGTTCGTATTACAGAGATAACTGCTTCTCCCGGCATGTCGCCATTGTTGGCAGCCCAACATATTTTTAATTTTTATATTAATTAAATTATCTATGTAGCTTCCTAACTAGGGTCATACATTTTTTTGTCCTTCTTAAGCAATTTTGGCCATGACAATTGTAATTTGTCGCTTTTCCCTATTGTTTCATCATGACTGAAAGCATGAAAACTTACGACTGTGTTACCATTCTATCCAAAAATTTACGAAAGGCAAAATGTCTCTACATTTTATTAATGAAGCCATGTTCCTTGCTATGAAGACTATTCTCTTTGTTTCAATTCCTTGAATACCAAACATGCTTGGGGATTGTAAGTTATATCAACAAAAGATTTTTTTTGATTTGAGCATTGACATGGTTTTTTGTGTGATTCTTGGTCATATGTTTTCTCAGTACCAGGCTTTGATTTACAAGTTTCACTCTACCAAACCTTATGATCGAACCGACTATGTTGCACACTTATTATCATTCTAATGCTCTGGTCATGGTTGTAATTATGAGAGGTGGCGATACAATTACAGTCAGATCATCATTTCAAAAATTGGTCTCAGGCTCTACAACACCCCTCGCACTCATATCAAACAAATGCATGTCTTTTCATTATGTGTTTTCTCCCCAAACGCTATAGACTGTTGGTGTTTCTCGGGCTTGGGATATGGTTCTGGTCTGTTCTCACAAACCCTCCCTACGCACTATGTTTGATTGATTTCCCGTTGATTCAATATGGCTCCTATTGTTAAATTCGAACCTAATGGCACTCAAAGTTTGCTCTTATATGACGATGCCAAAGAGGATCTTGAGAGTAATGGTTGGCTCGTTTTCCTTAGAAAATTACAGGGTTTCAATCTACAAACTACTCAGGAATTCACTCTCTCCTTCGATGGGTGTAGAGCTAAGGTGTGATGTTCAACTCAACGTTACAGAGGATTTCTTGAGCCAAGCTATAGGACTCCCTATGAGCAGTCAAAGGTGGTTCAAAAATGCAAAGGTAGAAGAGGTCCCTTGGAGTCTTCTCTTTACATCTTCGAAGATAAAAGGATGTTATAAAGGTATTCCCATCTCCTTACTGAAATCTCGATGGCACGATCTGCTTTTTGTGTTGAAACAGTTTGTCACCTATGAAGGACATTTTGGTCTTGTGTTTCTTTATCATCTGCGTCTACTCATGATTTTTATGGGGTTTCCTTTAAACATGCCTTATTATTTATTGAGGAGCCTTTACAAAATGGCCAAAAGGTATAGAAAGCAACGATTAGATTCAAGCCTCTTCCATCATGGCTTGATAAAAAATTTACTTGCACATCAATTAGAGTTGCAGAATGATAATTGGGATTCATTTTTAATCAGAAATAGTTTCTCTAACCCCAATGTTGAAGAGATCGACAAGTCTGTGATTGGAGAAACCTTAATCTACCCTACAATTCCTCTCTCACCTACCCAAGCCTATGTCTCAGCCTCCTACATTAAACCCTTACTCGATCCAAACATTATTGAGTAGGCCCATGAACAAGTTACACGGCCTAACAACTCTGTTAAGTTTTCAAACAAACCTATAGGCAAGATGTCTAAAGATGATGTTGATTTGAGTTTCAAAAATAAGAGAGCTGGAAGGTTAATTTCGAGGAGGCTCAAGAATAAGTCGAACCCTCATGCAAGCTCGATCAAGATGATCGAGATCCATGAGAGTTCGGACTCCGAAATTGATAGGTTCCTCAATGAAGAAGACCCTCTTTCGTTCCAACCACACCTCGATCAGCCTTACAACTTTGTGGACAATCTACCTCCCTGTCTGAAACATAATGAAGAGTTTCCTGGTATTAAATTGGGTAATAAATCTACAGTCCATGTTGGAAATACCCCGGTTCACAATTGTGATTATTCCCAAGGGACCGTCGCACAATCGAAGTGTGAAGTTTGCCTATCATGGATTGATAGATACTACACTGATATACCTATCCTACAGTCACAGGTTAAAGCTCTCACTGATCAGATCAGTGCCTTAACAGATGAAAACCATAGGCTCGAGTTTGTGATTCAAAGAAAAGGGAAACGTCTGAAGACTACAGGGAATGTAACATTTAAAAACATTGAGGCTGCAACAACAATAGTAAATTCTAAGATAATCTGATATGATTTGATTTACAGTTAGAGGTATGGTTCCTTTTATCTTAAAATAGGGTTATTTACTAACTAAATTAGATTGTTTTATTCATTCAATAAGTTGGATTTCATTTACTAAAATAACTAGCTATAGAATCAGCAGATTCTGTAGCCATTTATGTTAATTTGAAATTTGCAAATTAATGGTTAAATATGAATCTAAATCTCTCTATTTTTCCTTTTCTTTTCAGGATATTCAGGAGTTCATGGTTACCAATTGATCTGAAGCATCTTTGAGACTTGCTAGACATATTTATCATGCATTTTTGTACAAACATAAATGAACTTTTTTGAGCTTTAAAGGATTTAGTATGATCTGGGTGGTTATATCTCCCTTTTATTTTTGTAATCAATATCTAATCTCAGAAGAGGAAAGAGTTACCTTTCTGAAGGCTTTAAAAACCCATTATTTTTTGTAACCAGAACATCTTGGCCTGGGGCTAGTTGTGGATAGCTTATACTTGAATTTGGACATAACATATGTTTACATTTCTTCTTTAGCTATTTGTAAATATTGTTGTTGTCTATGATTTGTTTATCTTGATAATTTGAGGATTGTTGATAGATTTCATCTTCGCAGATTATTATGTCGTCAAGATAATTTCTTTCATACAATGCACAATTGTATGCTTCAGTTATATGAAAATAGTGATTGATTGTTCGATTCAAATATTAAGGTTTCTCTTAATCTTGTTGAATAATCAAAAGCAAGTTGTTACTGTCGTATTTATCTTATGTGTAATTACTTGCAGTCTCATATATCACAGTTATTATTTTGCGTCCTATTGTTTTATCATTTAAATACAACAATCAACAAACTGTCTGGCGTTTATTCCAAACAGCGTGAAATTACACTACAGATTTATCTCGGGACAGACTGAATGGACGATTCATGATTATACAAACATCGGATGCATACTCTTCAAGTGATAAATAGGTTAGTCTGTTTCTTTTATTTGTTTTTTTAATATATAAACTCTTACATATGGTTTGGTTTTCATTGTTTACATATTCTGTTTCAATAGTAGCTTGATTTTGATTTTACAGATGCAATAGAGATAAAAACAAACCAAAACGAAATAGTTCATTTTGCATTTTCTTATGTACTTTCAGCAAAAGAGCCATTTTTACATTGATTTTAGTGAGTTCAGATTAAAACTCATGAATTGTATAAAATGCATATAAATTAGACAAACAGTTATGTGTGTAAATATTATTTAAAATAAGTTATATATTTATGTCTGTATATATATAACAGTAATTAGTAATTAGTAATTAGTGAGTTTTTTTGTTTCTTTTATTTATTCATTTGTTTCTCTTAGGACTTTAGATTGGCCAACAGAGCCACTAAACCCGTCAAAGTGAGTCAACCCAAATGACTTGGGTTAATTAGACAACCTCAGATTGGATTCACTCTTCCAGTTGACGAGCGGTCATTTTTGCCCTTCAAAAAGTTTTGAAGAATTATATCTGGACTGTCAGATTTGGGAGTTACAAGAGAAGGATCGTTGGAGGACTGGTCAACGATCAAATCAAGTCATGACCATTGGATATGCAAGTGCTAGATCAAGGGTACGGATTTATTGCAGAGTGCGGAGGGAGAATTAAACAACGTGTTAATTCCAATCCTGTAATTATTCTAGACCATCGATCATCACCCACTAATAGATCTATGATTGGAATCAGTTCCACTACCAACAAGCAGTTTCCATTGCGGAAATCGATGATAGTTTTAAACGTTGTGCTAGTTGGGACCTCGCAATCATCCCTGATCATTGATCTTCTCTGAGAAAATTCTCGATCGTCCGATCAAGGCAAGTGGAAGTACAGGATAAGCAAAGATGAAGACCAGAGCCCTGAAGTCCCGAAGTGAATGAGGACCATCGAATATGGAGAATATATGATGATCATTGGATCGGGATTGTGGTCAACTCCGGCCCTGACCACTTTGACAGAAAAGGTTGAGAACAAGTAAGATTACTCGAAGGCCAAAGTCCTGAAGTGGACATGAGTCGTCTGATCCGAGGAACACTTCAGATAATATATCGATAGTTGGATAGAGTAAAGTGGAAGGATAGTGTAAGCCAAAAATGTTCTAAAGAGGACATGAGTCGTCCGATCTGATAAATATTCCAAGAGTCATATTGACCGTCCGATCTATATAAAGTGGAAGGATAGGATAATCAAAGATGAAGTTTTGAGCCCCAAAGTCCCGAAGTAAATGAGGACCATTGGATATGGATAATGCATGATGGTTGTTGGATCAGAATAGTGGTCAACTTCAGCGCTCACCACTTCGGTGAAAAATGATTCAAAACATATGAGTTCACCCGAAGGTTGAAATTCTGAAGTCACTCTCAGTCGTCGATCTGAGATACATTTTGGGAGTTAGGACAACTGTTAGATCCAGGAGAAGAACATGTGCCACATGAGGAGATCCACGTTAGCAAGGACATGTGCCACAATCATATGATGACAAGTATCAAAGTGAAATTGGCATTTCAGGTATGCGTGAGTCATGAATCTAAGTGACATGTGGCAGCCACTTAGTCAGTTCCATGTCAACAAGTGGCGTCAACAAGTTACGTCACTTCGGGAGTTTCACCACCAGCAAATGCACAAAGTCCTGAAGTTCTGAAATGAACAACAACCATTCATCATGCAAATAAAATCCAACCATCCGATCTACTTCGGCGAAATGAATTTTGAAAGATTGAAGGAATGTGAAGGAGAAATCACCCAAAGCCCGAAGGCTAATGTTAACACTAATCATTGATCTAATTCGAGAGCGTTATCGACTATTGATCTAGTACAGTGGAAGGATAAAATAAGCGTAAACCATGAACTGATGCTAACTGTTGATATACTTCAGAGAGCATTCTCAACCATTGAAGAGTATGGACACATGTCTTTGATCTGGGAGGCTTAAAGATTGCAAAGATTGGAAATTGCCGAACATTGAAGTTCCGAAGTGAACGAGAATCATTCATTGTGTAAATAATATATCAACCGTTCGATCTACTTTGACGAAATCTATTTTGGGAGATTTTAAATATTACAGAGGCTGGAAGTCATGAAGGATGAAGTCCTGAAGTAACGACAGTCATCCATCTCATCGAGCGATTAAAACGTGACCGTCGATCTTGACAAGTGATCAAGAACTTATTTATCCTAGCTCTTGGTCACCACCTGTGGTCGTATCGAATAGATAAATAAGGGTAAAAGAAGAGGCAGTGCTTAAATCAATAAGCCCGTGGTTTTTCACTTATGGTCATATGTAAATGATTTGTAGGAAGCACCTCATACAGATTTAATTCAACAAAGAGTTAGCACTAGAACAATAAAGAGAATTGATAAAAGATCAAATATGATCTGTTGGTGAACTAAGAACACAATATAAGCATGAGTATGATATAATGAGTTGATCCATGTCGGTGATCAACTCATCAAGTAAAATGAACTGACACATAGTCATGATTAAAAGAGAGTTAATTCATGAGCATTATGAATAAAGGATAAAAGGAAAAATGATATTATTTAAATATTAATATTATCATTTAAATGAAAAGGTAGAATGGTTCAAATATCAATAGACATAATGATTCAAATTCACACCGGTTGAAAGATTATATAAACAAGAAAGAATGTTGAGAAGAAGTGTAGTTGAATTTGTTGAAGTATATATATTTATATATAATGGATTGAATGAAGGTTCATTCTATTAGGTTGGTGCCTATTTACAAGCTAGGTCTTGTATGAGGATTGGATTCCTCACATCTCAGTTGGATCTGAAATCAACAAGTTGGGACATGTTATGAGGGTTGGATTCCTCATTTATCAGTTGGATCTGAGAACTACAAGCTGGGTCTTGTAACAGAGAGTTGGTTCTCTCATAGTTTATTGAAGATGAATATATTCAAATATTGATCTTATGTATTCATTCAAGTTAAATAAATAAATAAAATATTTATTCTTTTATATATTTGTTGAGAAAATGAAATAAATGTATGTTGTTCAGTTAATTTATGAAAAGTGGAAAATTGTCCAAAGTTTTGTGACACTAATTCACCCCCCGCCCCCCTCCCTCTCAATATAGAGTGTCCATTTCAACAGTAACTACCTCATAAGGACCCAACCATCAAGTGGTAAGTTTACCTTTAAAATTTTTGAATCGTGAATCAAACAATAAATCCCAATCACGAGGTTGAAATTATTTCTTTTTAATAAATTTATCATGTCACTTGCTTCTCTAGTTTTGAACTAAGATTCTCCTTTGGATATCATCTTGTCTAATCTCATCTAACTCATTCAATTGTAGAGCTCATTGTTTTTTTTCCTCGTCTAAATCTAATCCCAATTGTGCAACAATACAAAAATTCCTTACTTGGAATTCAATCGGTAAGAGTACTTGTTTTCCATAAACTAGTTCGTATGGGGTATGTCCAATGGTGTTTGTCCATGTGGTACAATATGCCCACAAAGCCTCTGGATGTCTATCAACCCAATCTCTATGGTGTAATTGGAAAATTTTGGTTAGGATAGTTTCCAATACTTTGTTTGTTGATTCTACTTGGACATTAGCTTGTGGGTGGTATGGAGAGGACTTACGATGATTTATCCCATATTTTTTTGTTAATTCCTTCATCAGCCTAGAAGTAAGTTGTGTACCTTGGTCTATGACAATCTCATGAGGAACACCAAAGTGGGTAAAAATATCTTCATAAGTGAACTCAACAACAGATTTTTCAGTAGCCCTAAACAAGGCTTTTTCCTATACCCACTTGATGACATAATATGTGCAAACAAGAATATAATTATTCTTACAAGACATGGGGGAAATTGGTCCTACAAAATCAAGGGCCCATTTCTCAAAAGGTTCTATCATAACCTGGGCACATAAGGGAATTTCATCAGCTGATGTGAGTCTTCCTATCCTCTAACAGCTATCGCAACTTATCACATATTAAGAGTGGCATTATTAAGTTCTCGGAAGTCAACACAAATTCTCTATTTTTTGTTTACTTTCTTTGGAACCACTACAAGCAGGGATACCCATTTGTTGTCAGAGATTGGATAGATAAAACCAACATTCAATATTTTTTGTATTTCCTCCTTCACTATGTCCTTTAGTGTCAGATTCATCCTTCTCTGAGGTTTCCTAACAGGTGTTACTTCTACCTAGGTATATATGTGATGAAAGCATGTGTTGAGGTGTATACCCCTCATATTGGTATATTCCAAGGTGAATTCTCCTGATTGGTCCTTAAGGAAATTCAATAATTGCTCTTGTTGATATGCATCTAGTCCGGAATTTATATGTAGGAATTTCCCAGGACTAATATCATAAGGCATGGTATAAGATATGGCAGATTCATATATCTCAAAGATAAAAGATGTTGAAGAAATTTTTTATGGGTCCAACTGTTCTTGAAATTATTCACCAAACATATACTCAAATTGGGGAAAAGATTGAGGAAAATCAACACATGTGATTGCATAAATAAATTGATTTAGCACATTCTCCATCGTTTGCTCCTGAAGTGCCTAGGAATGATCACTAGGCAACACTAGTTCTTCCCAGTTCTCATTCTCATATGGACATTCAATCCACCATAGATTCTCTATAACAGGTTGAGTTGGTGGGTATATGGTAGGTTTCTTTATAGAAATTCCATTAGAGATAGTCATTTCACCTTCTCTACAGCCAATAAATGCATTGGTTGTGGCCAACCAAGGTCTTCCCAAGATAACGAGATTCCCTTTAGCAGGATCCTTTGAATGACAAGGAATTCTACTAGATATTCCCATGATGCTAATGTGACTATGATATCATCCAAGATTCCTTCAGGTATAACTTTTGTCTTATCTTCTAATTCTAAAATAGTTGGGGTAGGTCTAAGAAGTGTTTCAACTGTAATTCTTCTAAGGTAGTAATAGTCATAACATTAATGGCTACCCCTAGTTCTATGAGAGTATTTCCAATGGGAACCTTATTAATGGTTATCGTTACTACGAGATTCCCTGGGTTTGCATACTTTGTAACCCTAGGCTGTGTTGGGTATGTGTTATATTCTTTGCACGAGTAGTTGCGTCTGAGCACCTGCGCCGGGCGCGCAGGGGGGAAAGAGGGGGGCGGAGCCCCCCGCGCGGGGGTTCGGGGGCAGCGTCCCCCAAATTTTTTTTTTTTGGGCCGACATATTTCCGGGACCACATGATATTAGGTGGTTTTCGG
>JZKD02S0495177.1:436531-460101 GCA_000966675.3 Picea glauca
GTTTGGGTTTCCAGGTGAAAAATATCTGTGTAATGTTTGTATTTGCCATTGTATCTTTTCTGTTCTTTTCTGAATACCAGTTTGCAGTAGATATTGTACAAGGTTAGAATTTACAGGCTGCTCTGATATGTATTCAGACAATTCTCCTATCAAATGTACCATTGGAGGATCTTTCTATTTCCTACCTGGTTTCTTGATACACAATTCCTTGATCACCTTACTATAAATTGGAATGTCCTTTATGGATTGCAACAGGGGAATTTTGACACATATATTCTTCAATTCATTCATAATGTCAAATTCAAGTCGAATTGTTCGTTTCTCAATTGCTAATCTCTTTGGATAAGAAGGGGGTTTTGTAATATTTGAAGATTCACTTTGGGGAAGATTTTGTTCCTGGTCTTTGGGAATAATAACATCTTCCCACTTAGTGTCATCCATGGGTTTTTCATGAGTTTCATCTTCTTCTTACCAGATGACTACTGAAGGCCTCTATTTATCCATAACTTTGTTTGACCTTAGTTGAATCTCATGTAATGGAACATGAGAAATAACATATGTCGGGAAGGTTTTCAGCTCAACATTGTGAAGAGGTTGAGTTGGTTTATTATTCGGGTTAGGAATCGGTTATGATGGTAATAATGTTGGTCTTGGGGAACTTATATTTTGAAAATGTTGGGGTTGTTGTGGAATAGGAGGTAAAGGTGGGGGGAAAAACCTAGCAAAAGTTGTTGGATGTTTGGTGGAAACTGTGGGTAAAGATGAATGGCCATAGGAACAGGTGGAATCTGAGTGTTTCCTTGGGTATGCCCTCCTCTCCATCCTTGTAGCCAAGGGTGGTGTGAAGCATATTGTGGAGACCATTTTTTCCAATTTGGTGAGTTCCATTGTTGTGGTTGTTGGTAATAAGGTGGATCTTCAGGTGGTAGATCCTGGTACATAGGATGACTCCTAGG
Source organism: Picea glauca (assembly GCA_000966675.3). Taxonomy (NCBI): domain Eukaryota; kingdom Viridiplantae; phylum Streptophyta; class Pinopsida; order Pinales; family Pinaceae; genus Picea; species Picea glauca. The sequence continues at coordinate 437,488 of JZKD02S0495177.1, forward strand.
CTGCCATGGCCTCCTAGGTGCATAAGAAGATTCCCCAGGATCCCCACTTTTATAAATGTATAATGAACCAGGCAGTGATGGCCATTTTTCAGTTGGGTGATATTCAATACAAAAGCCACAAACTGAAATGTTGTCTAATGGGAATTCCCTTGAGGAATGCTTCCTCCTGCACCTTAGACAAAATATGGACATTGTTGCATTATCTTCCTCTTGTTTCTTCGTAATCTTTAAAGTGTCCAACTGGGAACCTATTTTACTTAGAATATCAGTTTTGAAGTTTTCCAACATGTTTCCTATTTCTACCCTTGTAATCCCACCAGAACTAACTCCTTTTAGGTTTCTACTATAGGGATTCTGAACACTCTTTCCAGTTTTGGCCCTACTTCACGAGTAATTTCTACACATCTCATAGATTTCAGTGAATGATTTATGGGAGTTGTCTCCTGATTCCATCAGGTTAATTGTCTCTATATATTCTTCCAAAATTCCTTTAAGAAAAAGAGTCATGATTGCATCGTCTGGAAGGTCGTGATATTTCAATTTTTGTGAAGTATAAGCAAACTGTACCATGTAATCTTCGAGACTCTCATCCTCTAACTATTGAATTTTAAAAATATCATTACGAGAATCTTTAGATTTGCAATAGTCTTGGTATTTCTTAAGAAATATAGTCTTCATATCTTCCCAAGATCTAATACTAGACTCTCCTAATCCCATGAACCATCTAAGTGCAGAATCCTTGAGAGTGGTAGGAAAAAGTTTTAATTTATGAGCATCTTGAAAGTAGTTATAACTTCTACACAAGATGTCAAACTCAAACAGGAAGGTATTTGGGTCCTCACTACTCTTACCATAAAAGGTGGGTAGTGCAGAGAGTGGAATGTTCTTCATGTTAACATTTTTTGTGGTATCCAAAATTGGAAACCCAAAAGTAGTTTCTGTTTGGTTTCCTACTTCTTCTCCCTCATAATGTCTCACATGGTTGTGATCCTCCTGGTCATCCATACTAATTTAAATAAGAATACAAAAGAAATAAAAACAAATTTTTATAATAAACAAACAATATATGTTTTTTGTTCTTATATAAAAAAAGTAAATTCCTTATAATAAAACAATTTTATTTTATTTTTGGTTATTATAATTGTTTTATAATCAAACAAACAATTTTTATTTTTTTTTCATTGTTTTATAATTTAAAACAAACAAACAAAAACAAAACAAAAAATAGATAATTTAAATCAATCAAACAAAAACAAAAAAACAAATCAAACAAACAAACAAATAATTTAAAACAAATAAAAGAAAATTCAAACAGATAATTAAAAAAAAAAACAAATAAAAGAATACTTGCACCAGCAAGCCACCATGAACGCTTCAACTGTTAGGATAAAATTTGTGGTGCCCAACATATATTCTGTGTCTGCATTCCTCATATAGGATCGGCATCAATTGTTCGTTCTTTTTATCCAACTTTGACCTTTTCCATTGCCCAGAATCATCACGCTCAATCTTCGTGATTCTCTCCACTATTGTGGACTTCCCACAACCATGCTCTCCATAAAATTAATGGGACGATATGCAGACCTGGTTATTTCTGTTTTCCATGATGAGAAGCAAAACACATCCTAGGGAAACTAAAACATACATGGTATGCACAAAGGAGTTTCTTAAATGTAGCATAACGTTCTACCTAGAAGTCGACAATAGGATATGGAGAGGAAACAGGAGCAGCAACAACTATATTCCTATTGCATAGTTCATCAACATTTTGGGTAAGTGGAGGTATGTTATTTTCTAAACTTTAATCATGTAATTCCTCAACTGCTAGCAATGAATAATTTGGAAAATTCCCTCATTCAGTTCCCTTTCCTTTTCACTTCTATGACTTATGCCATGTTGCATGAGGACATGCAACAAGTTAAGTTGGGGGGTAGGGGACTTTATTCACTATCATCACTCCACTTTTCCACTACCATAATTCCATTTTCCATCTCATTTACCATTTATGAACATTTCTTTTCCAACATTTTTTTTCCAATGATACTCTGTTGCACTTCGCTTCATAAGCACTGATATACATATTGGCATGATTCACAAATATATATAAAAAAAAAGGGTGTTCTTATACTCAGTGATGTTTTCCTTATGCACATTGATAGCATACATTTTCCAGTAAAAATATGGGCAAATTATTATCATAACAACAAGAGAACAAGTGACGAAATGAATGTTGTTAACACAAGAACCAACATTCTTTATATTCATAGTTGTCACACAAGAACCAACCATAAGAAAATATCAGTTGTTACTCATGTAAAACCCATCCTGGAAACATTTATTATCATCACTCAAAGCCAACATTCAAATGCCAGAATTTCTTGAGAAGATCCATGCATGGTTGCATGAGGACATGCAACAAGTTAAGTTGGGGGGCATGTTGGGGCTCAGAAATGTCCTATTCTCATCCAACTTTCCCTTCATCATTCTCCACATTTCATCGTCCCATTAACCTTTCATGATATCATTTCCATAAATATACTTGGGTTTCACCTTATTATTCTCCACTTTATTCATTTTAGTATTTAAAAGGAGTTCGTGATTAAATGTTAGAAAATCAACATGTTTTCATATATATCTCAAATATGTGTGAGCTTTGTAATGTGTAGGAATATGTGAAGGATTAATTCAAAAGGACTTCTCGAATACTTCCTCCACCATTCAAGATTTGAGGAGATAATTCAAGCCCATTCCAAGGAGAAGATCATGGAGATTTGGTTGGAATATCTTATCCAAGATATATGAGAGATATGTGTGAGGATTTGAAGGGATTATATTTTGTAATAATGGGAAATAGGTTGAGAGAAAAGTGGATCTATAATAATGAGATGGTTATCTTATCTTCAAGGATCTCATGTATAAAAGAGAGTGCTCTCTCTTCATGAGAATTCAATTAGGATGCAGTTATATTATGTAATTAGAATCAGAGTAGTCATTAGGATTTGAAAGAGAAATGGATTCTTAGATTTGATTCATGGTTTTGGTTTTCATGCTTTCATTATTATTTTATAAAGATCAATTTGATTATTATAATATAAGATTGCTTCATTGGTGAGATCTCACATATGTTGTTGTGTCATTCAAATCTTCACTTTTTGTATCTACTTTTCCTTCATGTAGTTCTCCATTTCTAGATTAATTCCATTTACGCAATTTTCCATTCCTAGATTAATGATTTTATTTCAGTCATGTGTTAGATTAATGATTCTATTTCAGTCATGTGTTAGATTAATGATTGAATTTCCGTCGTAGCTTAAACATTAGATTAGATTAGTCCCGCTTCAATCTTGCATATACTTTGCGTGTGCTTCGTCAGTTTACGAACCTTGGGTTGACAAATTAGATAGTTGGGCAAGTACTACAACTCAATTAATACAACATTAGTCCGGCCCAATATAACGACTGTCGTTCCCTTGTCATGATTGTTGTTCCTTTTGTTGTTCCTTTTGATGTTCATTTAAACAGAAAAATTGTCATTCCTTTTGTTACGATTGATGTCCCTTTGTAGGGGTTGCATCTCTGGAGGACGAGTATTGAAAATGAAAGGTATGAACCTACGTAGGCAACAAGTAAAACACTTTAGATGATGCATAGAGGTTATATTTTATCACATCTTTAGAGCCCAACAACTTTTATCTTGTAGGAAATAAACATTATCTTTACAATAATATACCTAACTGAAAGCAAGAGTGTTGTGACAATATTAAAATTTGATGATTGTGTCTACCATGGCGAATTACATCACGATGGCATCTAATCACTACTGAAAATTCAAATGGAATCAACTCGATGCTAACTTCTACAAAGAAATGCATAGTATGGATAAGGCAGTCTATAGAAATATTTGCCATCATAAAAACAAAATTAGATGTTCTTATAATCCATATGGTCTACAAACATTGTGCATAAGAGATTCAAAATCAATCACTTGTTCTATCACGCTGATACTGGAAAATATTTTGTACAAAATTAATAATTCATGCAAGCCTACAAGATATAATTAAAAATCATAACTCAAAATCAACTCTGATCCTAGCATTCTAATGTTGAAAATAAAGAAAACAGTTCATGTAAATATACAAGATGAAATTGACCTAATTTAATAAAGTAGATGTGGCTAAGAGAAACACTCCCTAAATAACCAAATTGTGGAATGATTTACAGTTTTATGAATAGAAACAGAGAGCTATGATGGCATAATTAAAAAACTTATAAACAAATGAATTGCAACCTGCATAAACAAGGTGTTAGGTGTCAGAATATAAACAAGTAAGTATGGACGACTATGAATGCTCTGTAATACACATACAATCCAAGAAGCAATCTGCAAGTTAGAAAAGATATACGCAATGATATGATTTAAACAAGTAAATCAAAGTTAGCAGTGATGAATGCAAATGCAAAGATGTAAATATACATTGATACGAACAAGCTACCTAGACCACTGGTGGGCCCCCCAAATGGTCATGGAACTACTTCAATGTAAAAACGCAGTCAAAAAATTAGCATAGCATTGATATTAATCACCAAAACAGAGTTTACATGGAAATCCAAGATAATGTCTGTATGTATATATAAAAATCGTGTCTCTGGTGGCATAGACCAACAATTATATATAAAGTTTGTACATAGCTTGAGAGGTCGACCACTGAAAGGGTCGATGCTCTCTAAAAACAAAGATTCATTAAGTTTTAGCAACAAAATACATCTCCTCCAACAACTTCATGCGCTCAAAATAATGGCCAATGCAACTGCTCAAATATGAATGAGATGAGTTCCATAGCTGGAGGGTGTGAGCATGCACAAAACCTGTGTCTCTAATTCACCCATAGAAGCCTGCCAATATGCCAACCGCCAACTGCATTGCACTTCGAGTGCCGGATTGAGGATCAGATGGATGACATGATGGAGGACTGGATGAAGGATTGGATGGAAGGTTGGATCACGTTTTTTGCATGTTGCAAGCAAACAAGAAATGTTAGGAAATAGTAATCACTCAATTGAAGATAAATTAGCATAAAATCATCACAAAACAACGATTACACATACCTCATGTTGTCCCATGGAAAATTGATGCACAAAACCTGATAATACCTTTGAAAAGAGCTAAATAAAAGCATAGAGCTTATAACTTCCATATGAAAAAGATATTTGGGCATCGGAAAAACAGGTAAAACACCAGATCAAAAATCCTGCAATTTTTTCTATTACTCTTCTTGCTTCCTTGCTTCTTCCTCCCATATTTCTTTTGTGGTACTCTATATCCGGTACCCAATTCTGTCCATATCATCATTAGTTAATATATAAAACGGGGTCGGTCTCTATGCTTTGTCCTTCCTATGCATCCCCCTACGGGTCCTGTCCTTGCATCATTCCTCTTTGTCCCTGCTTCTGGGATTGATTGTTGCACCGTTGTTGTGTATGGCCCGAGAGGAGCTCCTGCGCCATTGTTCTTCTCATCATGAGGATCCTCATCACTTTTTTCTTGTTCTTCCTCCTCTTTTGATGGCCCTTTATTTTTTCTGGGGCTCTTCCAATCCTCCTCCCAGTCATTGACTATCAATTTCACGTCTTTTGTTATCAAACTATAGCTCGTTAACAACCATTGTCAGGTTAGATCCTTCCTTTTTATACTTTTTATTTTAATTTCTTCCTTTTTCTAATATTTATTTCTTTTCCCGTGTTTTTCTTCCTACTATGGTACAACTACTATCTCCCCCTCACTCTACCTTATTTAAAAGCCTCATGTTGGCCCTTGACCAAGTTTTTGTATAATCTTGGTCATGTGACCTATTTTGGGACTTCGACACCCTGTCGAAGGAAGAGCGCAAGACGAAGCAGAGATCATGGGATCTTGGCCCACTTTGGGTCCCTTTTGGGTTTTTGGGAATATGTAATGGGAAAGGGATGTCGGCTCGTGGGTTTACCCATTCTTAGGCCCACTTTTGTAATGTATAAATAGATATCTAGGCATCTATTGGAATATAGATAGATAGAGAGGTGTATGTAATGTAAGCTAAGTGCTAATAGAATTTGTAAGTGCTTTGTACATGACTGTAAAAGGCTTGCAGAGCTAAGTGCAAGTTGTTGTAAGAAATTATAGAAGGCTTTGTGTTGTAGCGCAAGGAAGAAGGATCTAGCGAGCTGCGTAGATCTTATGTCTTATGCGAAGAAGGGTTTTGGTGGCTCTGTGTTGTAATCAATTGAAGATGCTAATAAAGAAGAAGATTTGGTGGACGTAGCCCCAGGGTGGGGGTGAACCACGTAAATCTATGTGTTATGATTTGTGCTTTGATTCAATGTGCTTATCTCTTCTTTTGCTAAGTGCTTTGATGTATTTAGATAGATTTTCTTATGCTTTGTGCTTCTTAAATGTGTGTGAATGTTAGATCTAATATGTATGAAGATTCTTAGTGCTTATCTACTGGATCTTATCTATTTTACCATTCCTAAGTACTGAAATACCTTAGATCTAAGTAAATGTTGCGATGCTTTGTGTTATCTACGAAGTATAATAAGGGTTGAATATTGATGAATGATCGATGCTAAGTGCTCTGTAAGCAATATAATCACATATTTGTGTCCCAGCTAAGGTTGCAGACACTTGAGTCTCGCAACCACCCCTGCCTTTACCTCGGGTGAGACTTCATCTGCTTCGCAGGTGTTGCCGAAAGGGCTGGTAGTTAGGGTTTTGTTGGTGCGTTGTTGTAGCGTTGAACCTCGGGTCTACTCTTGTGCCAATAAATGGTTCTTATCGGGACCTGAAACTGTGATTACAGGGAACTAAGGGAGAAGAAGATTTGTGCAAAGATTCAATTGGAAACTATGGAAGCTTTGTGTGTAGATCTGCTGCCCTAGTGCGCATATTTTTAATCAACTCGTGAATCTTTGTGCCAAGAAAGGAAGGATAGATCTGAAGAAAAGAAGCAAGATCTGAACACTTTTTGGTCTAAGAAAGGTAAAAGTGGAAATTTTTGAAGAAAAGAGGTCAGATCTGAAGAAAAGAGGTAAGATCTGTAAGCTCTGTACTGTAATAAAGGTAAGAATAGTTAAAAGTTCTTAGATCTGATAGCTTTGTGCTCTGTAGAAGTAAGATAAGCGGAAATTTTTGTTTCTAGACCATGGATCTAGGTATGTTTGATATATTTTGTCCTAGCTTAAAAACTAGGGCATTAATAGATGAAAGAAATTTTGATATGAATAGATATGATAAGCATAATGATAGATATGTTATACCTATGCATAGAAAGAATGTTGGGACTAACAAATGGATGCAAGATCCTAGAAATAATTTTTTGCAGGTTAGCTACCATGATCCTAGTGCACAGTACAGAAGAGGCTTGGGATCATTTAAAAGAAGGAGAGGATTAACCCTATGTTACAGTTGCAGAAGACCGAGACATATTGCTAAGGAATTCCCTAGTGGAAGATCTAGTTGTCTCTATTGCAAAGCTATGGACCATGAAGTGTTGGATTGCCCTAGAATGATTGCTAAGCTTGAAAGAATGAATATGAACCAGGAAAACCCTGAGGCAGATCCAGAAATAGCAGAACCCTAGAAAGAATCAGAGAAGGTATTACTACAGATGAAAGACACCTTGAATGACCACCGACATGTTAGGTTATCAGAGGTCTTTAAAGAAAAAGAATGCATCGAGGTAAGAATAGGAGACTTCGACATTGACTATGTTCTAGATGAGGAAACACAGGTGAATGTTATGACAGAGAGAACTTGGGAAACTATAGGAAGGCCTGCTATGATCCCTTCATTAAGAGGAATAGGTCTATTCAGAGGAAAACTGGTGAACCTATGTGGAAGGCTCACTCAGATATCTATGAATGTTAATGGAACTTCGACAAAAGAAGATTTTGAGATTATCAACTTTATTGAGGACAGCGCCCCGTTTACTATGTTACTTGGAAAACCTTGGATTGAAAGAGATCAAGCTAGAAAGAAGGAAGAAGAAGAGGTTTTAGAACAACAGAGACAAGAGTTAAAATATTTCATGACTAGAAGGATCGCACAGTTGATTGAAGAATAGGAGAACAAATCGAAGCTACTTAGCGAAGATGTAAGAACGTCAAAGAACTCACAAAAGATTGAAGTATATGTCTCAGATATAGAAGAAGTATTACCCCTGAGTCCTAGGAGAGAACCTCAATAACGGGAAGTTCCTATGTCCTAGGAAAATAAGAATCAGAACGGGAAAAGAACCACCGAGATGAAGCTCACTAGGAAGAAGGCTAGAAAGATGAGTAAGAATAAGGCTAAGATTGAAAAGTTACAACATGTTCCAGAGGGTACCTCGTAGAAAGAAACTTTGCAAAATTGGAGCTTCGTCGGGATATCAGAATAGTGACATATGACACTTCACCATGGCAAAGCAATATAGCCATTAGAGGCCGATATATCCATTCGATTGTCTCTATGAATGGATTGAAAAGCATTAATGGCTCACCACCATCCCGTTGGATTGTGCCATAATGGACATAACATGAATTAATGAGGGTCATAACCATTGCCAATATCACCTATATATCTTGTCATGCCATGCCTAAAGAACACTTTTTCCAATTGAGAATTTGAAGCCCGCTGACTAGCAAGTGTATACAGTGATCATCACACCCTTGTTGTTCATTCCTGTGTAGTGTTTAAGATCATTGTGACCCCGATAATTTATCCCGAGTGCATATGTCCAACGAGCTCACCGCAGTCTAAGCATCTGTAACAGAAGTGCTTCTTGATTTAATGGTTGAGAGAGTCATGTTGGAAAGAGGAGTATCTATAGGCATTCAAGAATCATCGACAAGAGGACTGGTAGCCTCTCTGTCCATTGCTCGAGCCAGACCATCTCGACAGGTCAATGAGAAGCGTACTAAACACAGAGACGATATCGCGAATGCCAAGCTAATTCCAAGCATTCTACCTGCCTACATACCCCCTCTAAGCGACGCCATCAACTGGGATAGTGTGCCTAGAGACTTTGATTATGCTTTGGTCATGACGTACCTCCTGAAAGGGATACGTGCAGTAAAGTTACTGTTGTCGTGCTATCACAAATGATACTTATGGTTGAACCGACGCATCACTGTGGATCTGACCTTGATCAATCAGATCATAGAGCTTAGCATGCAGGGCCCTGACCCACAGGATTTTTACCCTAGAAAGACCTCAAACTGAGCATTAGCGTAGAGAATCAAAGAAACTTATGGTGATGTCGAGAAGGGCACATGAGGTTACAAGGTAGCCTCTATTTAGAGTGGCACAGTGCCCCTTGCATGTCATTTGATCACAGGAAAGTTAGTTCGCAAGAACCGACCCACCCAAGTGACTGGATTCATAGTTGATCTCGCAGGGAAGAGTGTAGAAGGACTTCAGATGAATTGGGAGAAGTACCTTGTAAACCAGTAAGAACTTGATTGTAAGGAAGCACAAGACCAAGGGTATGAGTTCCACTTCAAATGGCTTCTCATATTGATCACTTTCATCGCATGGGAGATGTCGGAAGGTGTCACCTTCCCAGACATTGAGCCTTTCGAACCTTTGGCTGCGAAGTTCAACACCTTGTGGTACTCTAATGATATGAACAAGCAGTGGAAATCCAATTCCATCTTCCATACTTACTACAACCAGTTGAAGATCACCATCTAGTCCGAGCCTCGTATGACCTCGAATACCCTCCACAGGTTTCGGCCCTCAATGAAGTTCAGTGCGAACTGCCACTTCATTTATATAACAACGCACACTGATGAGAACAAACAATAGTTGCATTCATATTACAAGTTGATCGAGGAAGACATCGAAGACATCACCAAGGATTGGTTGGCAGACCTTCTCATTCCAACAAACCCCCCGGAGCTGTTCGATATTGATAGCCCAGAAACTGTGTTGGATACACTAGGACCAAGCAAGATGAAAAATCTTGAAGAGGTTCACAATGTAGATAGTGCATTTGTAAAGACTGCCTCTATCACACCAGATGAAGGGGGTGATGGTGAAGAGATAGAAGGAGGAGAAATTGAACAACAAAAAGGCGAAGTACCACTGCCTAGGGATGAAGAGGACTCATCGAATAAAAGGAAGGTTTCACCTATGAAATCTTCCTCTCGGATGAAACCTAAAACCCTTGTAACCAATATGCAGACTACCATCACATTGGATGATTTTAATTTCATCATTGCAGTTGTGAACGATGCTTCACAGGAAGTAGTAGCGAAGCAGGAAGCGAAGCAGGAAGCGAAGCAAGAGCAGATGTATAATAGCATCGAGATTGAAATCCAAGGAGTGCAGCAGGCACTCTAGTCTATCCGCACAGTATCCACTACACCTATGACAGCAGGAACAGTAGAACTAGCAAATGAGCCAGCTAAACTCCACCAGATTACTGATATGGTCGAAGCTCGACTTCGACGAGCTTAGGAAGAAACTGCGCAAGCCACCCAAACTTTGACACAGGTATAGGGAGTACTTGTCGAGCAACGCAGTGCTGCCAAACGAGAAAAACTTACTCTTCAAGAACAGTGGAACAAAGAGAAAGAAGAGCTACAACAAAGCAAGGAACATTTGCTTGCAGAGTAGCTCGAAGTAAAGGAACTAGTCAACAGAGCACTCTGCTCTGTGACAGTTGTCGAAGTATAGGCCGAAGAAAGAATTCCACAACAGGTGGTACAACTTGAAGAGGCAATCGAGAAGCTCCAGTAGAACATTGTAGATATGGAACTTCGTACTGTGCCTGAGACCCCTCAAGATATAAGATAACTATGTGAGGCAACTACCCGCAGCGCAGTTGGTAGATTAAAAGCTCTTGCTTTGGAATGCAAGTAGCTGAGCTCTAGGAGCGCTCAGAATTATGAGAACCTCATGGAGAATCTAGAGTTTCAGGCATTGGAGTCGCAGCTCTAAGAAGCGAAGCAGCACACAGATACGTTACAAGTGCAACTGAAGGCCTTATCACCAGTCGAAAAGATGAAGAGGTTTCACGAGCAATGCACTGCCCAACAATGGATCCACATGATCCAAAGTAAAGTGATGGAAGTCTCTCAATGACTTCAACCAGTGCAAGAGAAGGCATGTCAACTATTCACTGAAGTTGAAAGCCAAGGAGATGAACTCGAACAGGTTGTCATCACAGAAAAATAGCACTTGGAAGGACTAGTGAACGATGTAGTGATCCAGGACTTCACTGAGAAAGAGGTCATAGCAATGCAGTAGTTTGAAGCAGCCCAAGACAAGCTCAAGGCATTCGAAGTAGAATTGCTCAGACCAGAGTGACTCGAGATGAGTCACAGATGAGTGTTGGGGGCCTGTTGGCCCTTAACCAAGTTTTGGGATAATCTTGGTCATGTGACCTATTTTTGGGACTTCGACACCCTGTCGAAGGAAGAGCGCAAGATGAAGAAGAGATCACAAGATCTTGACCCACTTCGGGTCCCTTTTGGGCTTTTGGGATTATGTAATGGGAAAGGGATGTCGGCCTGTGGGTTTACCCACGCTTAGGCCCACTTTTGTAATGTATAAATAGATATCTAGGCATCTATCATAATATAGATAGATAGAGAGGTGTATGTAATGTAAGATAAGTGTTAATAGACTTTGTAAGCACTTTGTGCATGACTGTAAAAGGATTGCGGAGCTAAGTGCAAGTTGATGTAAGAACTTATAGAAGGCTTTGTGTTGTAGTGCAAGGAAGATGAATCTAGCGAGCTGCATAGATCTTCTGTCTTATGCGAAGAAGGGTTTTGGTGGCTCTGTGCTGTAATCAATTGAAGACTCTAATAAAGAAGAAGAGTTGGTGGATGTATCCCCAGGGTGGGGGTGAACCACATAAATCTATGTGTTATGCTTTGTGCTTTGACTCAATGTGCTTATCTCTGCTTTTGCTAAGTGCTTTGATGTATTTAGATAGATTTGTTTATGCTTTGTGCTTCTTAAATGTGTGTGAATGTTAGATCTGACATGTATGAAGATGCTTAGTGCTTATCTACTGGATCTAATCTGTTTTACCATTACTAAGTGCTGAAATACCTTAGATCTAAGTAAATGTTGTGATGCTCTGTGCTATCTGTGAAGTATAATAAGGGTTGAATATTGATGAATGATCGATGGTAAGTTCTCTGTAAGTGATATAATCATAGATCTGTGTCCCAGCTAAGGTCGAAGACACCTGATTCTCGCAACCACCCCTGCCTCTATCTCGGGTGAGACTTCATCTGCTTCACAGGTGTTTCTGAAAGGGTCTGTAGTTAGGGTTTTGTTGGTGCACTATTGTAGCATTGAACCTTGGGTATGCCCCTATGCCAACACCTCCCAACTCTTGCTACTATGGTACAACTATTTTCTCCCCCTCACTCTACATTATTTAAAAACCTCAACACCCTTTTACAATTTATCATATTTTTGTCCCCAATGATGGGTGGAGTGGCCAACATGTGGATATTGGTGGCCACCCACCTATTCAAACTAGCTCCTCTTGTCCATTTTAGTTCAGCACATTCTTTTGTACTTCCTTGTAATTGTGGGTTCTACACTTCTAGGGTTGTTTGAAGCCCTACACATCTTCTAGGTGGATACTAGTGGCCTCTCACCTAATCCAATTGGCTTATTTTGTATGTTTTCATGTCAGCACATTGTGTTGTACTTCTAGGTTCATTTTGGAAACCTAAACAGTATTTTTTTGGCTCACCATAGTCAAAATATAAACAAAGTCAGAGTTTGACAATGGTATGTGTAGTTCTTTGAAATACCTTTCTAACGGGCTATCACGCGCCTAAAACGGAGGTCGCATGCAAAATTTATGACCCCGAGAACTTGAGGTACCAACTTACCCATATGGGCCCACATGAATTTTGGTGTTTCACCTCCTAGGGTTAGGTTTTTGGATGTTTAGGCTTTTGGAATTCATGAGTACAATCAAAAAGGCCTCTAGAGACTCATTGTAATCATTCTACTTAGACGGATGCGCGTAGCAGCGACATCTCTTCTCAGAGATAACTACCACCATTCAAGAAAGTGTTTCAGTTCTGCAGTTTTACAGTTTCAGCCTATTTCATTTATTCAATATAATATATTTTTAACTAGATATCTGTGTTATTCTTCATATCTCTGTGTTTATTGTATTTTGTTTGTTAATCAATTTGTTCCACTCCTAAATCTGAATCAGTGGTATGAGAGTGGTCTGCTCTTCATTTCTTTTTCTTTGTGCATGTCCCCAACAAGATCTGGGTACAAGAAGTAGGGACTTGAACCAATCGAGCCAATGCAGGATCGGTCGCCCCAAGCCCGACAATAACCCATGGGGGATGAAAAGAAGATGATGGAGCAAGAGATCCTATTAAAATGTTTCTCGAGGAAGCCCTCGCATGACAAAGGAACTAAATGATGGACAACTTTACGCAGATCCTTCAACGACTGCCCACAGGAGAAACATCTTTATCAAGCGGCCATGCAACCCCCTTCAAGGTACAAGTAAATTTTGATATTCCATTATTTGAAGGACTGATAGATGCGGATGTTGTAGATAAGTGGTTGAATCTGCTTGAAGGGTATTTTTTGGTCCACAATTTTTTCGATAGGGAAAATATTACTTTTTCACTCCTCAAGGTCATCTGCTATGTTAAGCACTAGTGGGATACTTACTCTGAGCAAAGGGTCGTAGAGGAATATACAATATTTGTGGTGGACCCTACATGGGATTCCTTCTAGGATGCCATTAAAGAACAGTACTACCCTGTTGGAAGCTACGAGGACCAATACACCAGATGGACCACCCTGCGTCAAGAAAGGGACTAGATAGTACCAGATTTCACCAATATTTTCCATACCCTACGCACCAAATTGGGTATCAAAGACTCTAAGCATCATCTGGTGCTCAAATACCACAGTTGTTTTCATAGATACATTCAAACAAAAATGGATTTTCTGGACATTGCCTCATTGGGCATGACTTATAGATACGCTGCCAAGATCGAGCGGAAATTTAAGCTAAAGAGACGAGAGTTTGGATCTATGAACTCCTCACAGCTGAAGCAGGGAAAAGGCGGCCCCAACCCACACAGCAAGGGACCAAGCCGATATGAATGCTCTCAGGAAAACTAGTCTAAGCCGCAACACAAGAAGGGAAATGAGAAGACGAAGGACACGGGAAAATGGTGTGAGTACCATAAAATCCCTTGGCACAACAATGAAGAATGTTGCTCCAAGAAGTTACTCGTGGTCGAGCTGAAGGCTTCCAAGTCAGAGGTCGATTCTGATTCTGAATCAAATCCCTAAGATGGGAAGCAAATTATCGATGTTGAACCCAGTGCCACTTTTGCTAGCACCAAAGTCTGGCCAAGTGAACCAAAAGAACCAGAGGAAGGGGAACACCTCTTTCACTCATAAATGTGGGTAAAGGAGGCTCTACTTCATTTCATTGTCGATAGTAGTAGTCATAAGAACCTAATTTTATCAGAGGTCGTCAAGCGGCTGGACCTTCCAGCTACACTGCACTCACAACCCTACACCATCGGTTGGCTTCGCCAAGGTACAGATTTTCGTGTCATCCAACAATGTCATCTGCCCTACGACATCAAGCCTTTCAAAGATGAGGTATTGTGTGATATTTCTCCCCTTGAATTTTGTGATGTTCTTTTAGGAAAACCATATTTGTGGAAGCATCATGTTGTGTATGAGTCTAGACCCTACAATGTTATTATTAATTTGGGTAGACAATTGTACAGGATACCAGAGGTAGCATCATCTACCACTATTTCTTTAATCTCTGTTAAGAAATGCATTAAGGTCATTTCATAGACTGGAAATTTTGTCATATTTGTGATCCATGCTCACAGTAAGCAGAAGGTCTCTACCACATCCATGGTCTCTACACAGATCCTCTCTTTGCAGTAGAAGCAAGTGGACAGGATCGTGGAAGAATACAAAGACATCCTCTCATCACCCATCAGGGTATCGACGCACTGCCAAGTCAAGCATACAATTGATCTGATGCCCGGTGCACCTCTACCTAATGGACCAGTCTATCATCGCTCGTTGATGGAAAATGACAAAATCAAGTGTTAGATCCAAGATATTCTTCAAAAGGGGCACATTAGACCCAACTCCTCCCCTTGCGGAAGCTCGATTGTACTGGTGCAGAAGAAGGATGGGACTTGGCGACTCTGCATTGATTACATAGCCTTAAACAAAATCACAGTCAAGAAATGGTACCCCATTCCCAGGATTGATGACCTTCTTGACCAAATCAAGGGGGAAAATTTCTGCAACAAGATTGACCTAAAGTCTGGCTACCACTAGGTTCCCATCGAACCAACTGATGTATGGAAGACAACCTTCAAATCTAAAGAAGGTCTCTTCAAATGGTTGGTCATGCCCTTTATCTTAACAAATTCACCAACCACTTTCATGAGGTTGATGGATGATTTATTGAGACCCTTCACCAACTCCTTTGTGGTGGTATATTTGGATGACATCCTCATCTTCAGTAGAACTTGGGAGGAGCACATGCGACATATTCAACAGGTTTTGAGCACTTTGCGACAGCATAAGCTATATGTCAACTTGGACAAATTCTCTTTTGGCATGAACATGGTCCAATACTTGGGCTACATTGTTGATGAGAATGGGGTACATGTTGATCCAGCTAAGATCCAATTCATCCATGACTGGCCAGCCCCAACCACACTGACCGAGCTTCAGAGCTTCTTGGGACTGGCCAACTTCTACCGAAGGTTCATGTTGGGATTCTCCCATATTGCATAGGCTCTCAGCTAGGTGACCAAGGACGGTGGAAGGGAAAATTTTGTGTGGGGGAAGGAAGAACAATGAGCATTCAATGATCTCAAGCATCACTTGTGCTTAGCTCCAGTACTCTCCTTTCCTGATTTGCAACAACCATTCGAGATTGAGACTGATGCATCTTACTATGTTGTAGGTGTAGTTCTCACTCAACACAGTCATCCAGTGGCATACCATAGTGAGACACTCTCAGATATTGTCTGGAAATACCCCACCTATGACAAGGAAATGTATTCCATTGTACAAGATCATTGTCAATGGAAATATTACATTCTGGGAAAGGAGGCAATCATCCACACTGATCATAAGCTTCTACACTTCATATAGACACAAGGGAAATTGCAGAACGACTGCCATTAGAAGTGGTCCACCTACCTGCAACATTTCCATATCAACATCAAGTATAAGACATGGATCTCAAATCGTGTCGTTGACTGCCTCAGTTGACCTCATGTGGCTGCACTCATCACTGTGCTCCATTCCTATGGACATAAGGCATCTAGGTGGCCCCAACTTTATTATCAAGATCCTAACTTCGCCACCACCTATCAACTCTTGGGTACATGTGCAACTGTTGCCAATTTTCACATTTAGGATGGAATATTATGCCATCTGGGCCATCTCTGTGTTCCTACAAGCAAGTGTGTAAATTTGATTTGGGAGGCCCACTACAGTCGGATGGAAAAAAAAATTGGCATGGAGAAAACTATGGTTGTTCTTCAAAAACATTTTTATTGGCCAAAATTTCGACAGGACATCAGCAAGTATATCATATCTTGTATTTCTTGTGTCATTTCCAATCCAACCATCCAAAAGAAAGGCTTATACACCCCTCTTCCTACTCCTAATAAGCCTTGGAAATCCATCTCAATGGATTACATGTCTAGCCTTCCGTCCACCAAGCAAGGAAATGACTGCATATTTGTGGTCGTTGATTGGTTTTCGAAGATGGCCATCCTCACAGCCTGCATGAAGAATATCACAGCGGCAGATAATGCCAAGATCTTCTTCAAATGAGTGTGGGTCCATTTTAGGATACCACAAACCATCATCTCCTATTGGGACAATAGGTTCCTCAACACATTTTGGTCGAGTCTCTGGTCACTGTTGGACACCAAGCTCATGAAATCCACTGCTTTCCACCACCAAACATACGGCCAAACATAGGTTGTCAATCGGATGATTGTGCAAATCCTGCACATGTACAACTCCAAGAATCCATGTACATGGGATGAGAGTCTCCCCCATGTTCAACACAGTTATAACATGGCCCTCCACAGCTCCACCGACCATAGCCCATTTTAGGTGGGGATGGGATTCCAACCCTTGGGTCCCATTGATGTTGCACTACCTCTTGCCACCACACAGAAAGACTCTTCCCATGATCAGTCCACGATCGACAAAGCCACCAGATTCATTGAGAGGATTTAGCACATCCTCCAACAGGTCCAAGAGATTTTTCAAAAATCCAATGCTAAGTACAAGAAACACCATGATCAACATAGGGTACCACACTAGTTTCATGTTGGCGACAAATTCTAGTTACATTTGCAGATGGAGAGTCTCATAGGGCCCCATCAGAAGCTCCACCCACTTCACTATGGACCTTATACTATCAACAAGGTTGTGGGTAGCAATTCTTTTGAGCTCAACACTCCACCCTTCCTTGGCCTGCATCCAGTGTTCAATGTGGACCTCCTTCAGCCATATTTTCCACCATTATTGGGCACCTCAGAAATCACAGAACAACTGAAACCAACAAAGCTCTACCCTGACTATATGGAACAAGCATCCACTGATCAGATAGTAGACAAATAGGTCAAGGGAACTCACCAGCAGAGGATCCATCTTTATCGAGTTGTCAAGGCAGGGAAGCTCCTACACCAAGGCAAGTGGCTCACCCGGGGAAAAATCCAACAGAAGTTTCCTCACCTGATGGGGGAACTCAATGCAATGGAGACCATTTCTTCCTAAGGGGGGAGGATTGATCCAGGTGGATATTGGTGGCCACCCACCTATTCCAACTGGCTCCTCTTGTTCGTTTTAGTTCAACACGTTCTTATGTACTTCCTTGTAATTGTGGGTTCTACACTTCTAGGGCTATCTGAATCCCTACACATTTTCCAGGTGGATACTAGTGGCCTCTCACTTAATCCAACTAGCTTATTTTTTATATTTTCATGTTAGCACATCTTGTTGTACTTCTAGGGTCGTTTTGGAGCCCTAAACAATATTTTTTTTGGCTCGCCATAGTCAAATTGTTGACGGAGTCAAAGTTTGATGATGGAATGTGTATTTCTCTGAAAGACCTTTCCAACGAGCTATCATGCGCCTAAAACAGAGGTCGTATGAAAAAGTTACGACCACGGGAAGTTGAGGTACCAAATTACCCATGGGGGCCCACATGACTTTTGGTGTTTCACCTCCTTGGGTTAGGTTTTTGGATGTCTATGGTTTTGGAATTCATGAGTAATATCAAAAAGGCCTCTAGAGCCTCATTGTAACCATTCTTCTTAGACGAATGTGCATAGCGGCCACATCTCTTCTCAGAGATAGCTACCACCATTCGAGCAAGTGTTCCAGTTCTGCAGTTTTACAGTTTTTGTCTATTTCATTTATTCAATAGAAGATATTGTTCACTGGATATCTATGTTATTCTTCATATCTCTGTGTTTATTGTATTTAGTTTGTTAAACAATTCGTTCTGCTCCTAAATCTGGATCACCCTCACTCTACCTTATTTAAAAACCTCCCCACTCTTGCTACTATGGTACAACTATTTTCTCCCGCTCACTCTACCTTATTTAAAAACCTCAACACCCTTTTATAACTTATAAATTTTTTGTACCTGATGATGGGTGGAGTGTCCACGCGAGCATTGGATGTTTCAAAACTCCACACATAGGTTTGATCTAAAAATATCTCTAACATCGTTCAATTTATTTAAGTATAATAAATTACATAGTAAAATTGTTTACTTTAATTAAAAAGTTTATATATATATATATATATATATATATATATATATATATATATATATATTTTAATTTCTTTCATTTTTATGAAAGAATAAATTATGAAAGTAAATATAATTTTAACGCTAACTAACATTAACCATGACAACCAAATTACATACATCTTAATTTAAAAAAACTATTGAGTATAAGGACTAAATCCGTTTGCACTTCTCTCTAAAGAAGCAATGAAATTATATTATTATTAAAAAGACGGATCCCATGTAAACAAATAACGTGGAAAGTTTGTGTAAATGTTCATTAATGTGGAAAATTGTAATAGAAGCATGAAGATTGAAAACTCTTGAATCAGATAGGAACAAATTATTGTTAGCGGATGAGGAACTCTGGCGCCAAAAGAGGAGGGCAACGTGGATACTTTTCGGGGACAAGAACACAAAATATTTCATCGGTTTGCCAGCTTTAGAAGGAACAAGAAGCTATTGTGGGAGGCAAAGGATGAAATTGACCAAATCCATGTCGGGAAAGAGGCTATCAAGAAAGAAACTGTTAGATATTTTAGATCATTTTATAAAGAATCATCACAAAATATGATTGAGGATTAAATTGCATATGTGCGTCTTTATCCAAGGTTGGTCACGGAGGAGGAATTGACTCTTTTAGAGAAATTGTGTACAAAGGAGGAAGTCCTTGAGGTTATAAGGGGCTTTACCAAAGATAAGAGCCCCGGTCCTGACGGATGGACAGTGGAGTTCTTTCTGAATTTCTTCGATTTGGTTGCTAATGATCTATTGGAGGCAGTCGAGGATTCTCGCCTATCTATTGTGGTGAATGGATCCATAAATTCAACGTTTCTAGCTCGTATTCCCAAGGTCAGTGGTCCAGCAACCTTTGGAGATTTTAGGCCAATTTCTTTGTGCAACCTTTGTTACAATATTATATCAAAGATAATTGCCAAACGGATGAGACTAATCTTGTCTCGAACATTATCAGAGGAACAGTTCGGCTTCTTAAAAGGTAGACAAATCATTGATTCCATAGGTACAGCACAGGAATGCTAACACAACATAAAAGAGAAAAAGCTACAAGCTCTTATACTAAAGATTGATTTAAAAAAAGCCTATGACTGTATCAATTGGGATTTTCTGAGATTGGTTCTTTTACAGTGTGGGTTTGGTCTTCTAATGACCAAATGGATCATGGGATGTGTTTCTTCGGCTACATATGCAATTCTAATAAATGGAGAACCAACTGAATTCTTTAAATGTGGTAGAGGTCTCAAACAGGGGTGTCCGTTGTCACCTTTTCTTTTTATATTAGTCCTAGAAAGTCTGAGTCTAGCATCGAAAAAAATTCAAGAGGATGGATTAGTGATGGGCATCAAGGTTTCAAGTCTAATTCGGATAATCCATCTACTTTTTGTTGATGATATCTTGATTATGACTAAAGCATGTTCCTTTGAATGGCTAGAGATTCATAAGATATTGACTAGTTTATGCAATTCAACCAGGCTTTTGATTAATGCACAAAAATCTTCCTTTTATCTGTTTGGCGCTCAACAAGCTGTTATGGATACTTTAAAAGCTATTTTTTTTACAACTTTAATGATCTTACCGATGGTTTTAAATATCTTGGGTATTTTTTAAAAGTTGGCAGGTACAAGGTCGAGGATTGGGACTAGCTATTAGTAAAATATGAAAGTCGCATAAGCCATTGGTGCAATAGATGCCTGACAATTGGAGGACGCCTAGTCCTGATCAAGGCAGTCTTAGAAAGTTAACCAGTTTATTGGTTGGCTCTGGCAAATATCCCATCATCGGTTCTTAATCAAATTTGTCAAGTTGTCTTCAATTTTCTATGGGATGGAAAAAGAAAAAAGAAGGGCATCCACCTGTGTAGTTGGCAGATTATTGCTCGTCCGAAGAAGCATGGGGGTTGGGGACTGAGGAACCTAGCTAGTTTTAGCAAAGCCATGGCGGAAAATACCCTATGGAAGGCTTTGATGTTAGATGGTCTTTGGCATCATGTTCTAAAATCTAAATATTTTTCCTCTATCTCTGTGGCACCTTGGCTTCCCACGGTTCCGATGGATGGAACAAAAGGTTCACAGACCTGGAGATATCTCCAAAAATATTTATATATTCTATTGCATTGGATGGTGTGGCTTCTGAGCTCGGGTGAATCGATTATGATCAGAAAAGATAGGATATTGGGGATGAGATATGCGACATTGTTGTCTGGAGAATTGATATCAATCTTAAATCAACAAGGTGTGTTTTACTTATATCAGGCGATCAGAGAACCCCGTCCGGGCTTGATTGACCCCAACTAGATAACTAGTGCTGAGCTGGGTCTTGAGGGATCCTTAGCAGCTGAATGGCAGGATTTTCGTTGTGCAATCCTAAACAACGATGTACAGTTGATGAGGAAACCAGATGAACTTATTTGGACAGGTGGTGATTCATTAGGAAGGATCTCCGTTAAAAATGTTTATGAGGCCATTAAAAACAAAAAACAAAATATGGTGATAGGTGGTTGTAGAAAATCGCTATGGTCCTAGGACTACCCATTGAAATTAAATCTCTTTACCTGGTTGGTGGCAGAAAACAAGATTCTAACTTGGGAAAATATGCAACGTAGAGGTTTTGAAGGTCCCAGCTATTGTTCGCTTTGCAAGAAGATTATGGAAACTGTGTTCCATTTATTTGTTGAATGACCTTTCACTTGCTCTATTTGGGAAAGAATAAAGTCATCCTTAAAATTACCTGGGGCTTGGACGGGAAATTCCATGTCTGATCGTTTTAAAAAATGGAGATTGTTTTTTTCAAACTTCCTCACTCTTCCAATTTATATATGTTGGAATATTTGGATCGAGAGGAACCTTGCTATCTTTGAGAATGGGTTACCATCTGTTCAGAAGGTGGTGTTTCTATCTTTATTGTTCGTGGATAATTACAAGTTACCAATCAAACCGAAGGCTATTAGGAGAGGAACATTGCAGCGTGTGGTGGAGGGCTCGACTGGTTGGTTTGACAAGGCAACAATTGCATCTGGGAAAAGCAGAGGAGCAGGTGGGATTTTAAAGATTAGTGAACACAAAATATTCAAATGGACTATTAACTGTGGTCCTGGGACAAATACCAGAGTAGAGTTGTTGGGAGCGTGGGCACTTCTGACTTTAGCTTCACAGTTCGCTATATCAGAGCTTTTGGTGCAGGGGGACTTTATGTAGGTTTTTGGATGTCTAGGGTTTTGGAATTCATGAGTAATATCAAAAAGGCCTCTAGAGCCTCATTGTAACCATTCTGCTTAGATGAATGCGCATAGCAGCCACATCTCTTCTCAGAGATAGCTAACACCATTCGAGCAAGTGTTTTAGTTCTGCAGTTTTACAGTTTTTGTCTATTTCATTTATTCAATAGAAGATATTGTCCACTGGATATCTTTGTTATTCTTCATATCTCTGTGTTTATTGTATTCAGTTTGTTAATCAATTTGTTCTTCTCCTAAATCCGGATCACCCTCACTCTACCTTATTTAAAAACCTCCCCACTCTTGCTACTATGGTACAACTATTTTCTCCCGCTCACTCTACCTTATTTAACAACCTCAACACCCTTTTACAACTTATCAATTTTTTGTACCTGATGATGGGTGGAGTGTCCACTCGAGCATTGGATGTTTCAAAACTCCACACATAGGTTTGATCTAAAAATATCTCTAACATCGTTCAATTTATTTAAGTATAATAAATTAAATAGTAAATTTGTTTACTTTAATTAAAAAGTT
>JZKD02S0495177.1:478608-494107 GCA_000966675.3 Picea glauca
GAGGAATCATCATCCAAATGAAAATGAGTGCCCGCCTTTATATATGAGCCTAGGCTAGCACTTTTTCCACATAACATAACATAACAAAACAATGATTCAAGTGGGGTCAACCCCTCATTTTGTTGGACATTGGGATTAGTGCTTCCCATGAGTTTCGCGACATGGGTTAACCCCCTCTTTTGGAACCTAACTCTGACGATTGTGGCGGAGACTAATGCCTACGGGTTTTGGTCTAATGATAATCATAGTCCAACAAATGCTATCAGAGTGATAGGTGTCGAGTTCAAAACTCGCCTAGCACGTGCTAGGGGGGATTGTTGGACATTGGGATTAGCACTTCCCGTGAGTTTTGTGACATGGGTCAACCCCCTCTCGTGGATCCTAACTCGAGTGATTGTGGCGGAGACTAATGCTTGTGAGTTTTGGTCTAACGATAATCGTAGTCCAACACATTTAACCTTTACAAAATGTAATAAATGAAAAAAACATCATAAATGATCCACATGTGCGAGACATCAAGCCCTCTTGGGCAAGGAGGAGGCCTCCAAAGGCCACATGGCACCAATCTAGAGTGAGGTGGGAGAAAATGATGTCTCTCCTCCCTAAAATCCATGTCAACCATCATCAATACCTCATGTTTCCATCAAACCCTAGCTATGTCAAACCATATAAGATGACACCATCATTAAATAGGGCCAATGTTCAGGATCTAAGTGTTGCATCCAAGCTAGAGGGAGCTACATCTTATATCTACAAGGTCTTTGTTTTTTTTCTTCTACAACATCACTGATCTAGTGGGTAAATAATATCTAGGGTACCCTGCTAATCCTATGAGCTTCAATCCCATCTGTGTGCCATCATGAATGAATTTGCGGAAACCAATCCCATATCTCCATCGTCCAAGGTTCCAAGGATGTGAGAGTCGACGTCTGGGGGTGGTGAGTCATTGGATGACCCACTACTCTCCATTACACATGCCAAGGTCCTGCAATAAAGGCACAATGTCCTTGGTTCAAGCCCAAGACGTCCATTAAAGAACCATGTCAGGGCCATACAAGTCAAAATAAAGTATAAGACAAGGTTAGCCAGGGTTCACAAGAAAAATTAGTCCTTAATGCATGCAAAGTAAGTTGTAAATTAGGATATAATCCATGTAAAAAATTCACCTCAATATCCCCTTCAAGCATCACACCAACTCAGGACCCCATGTGAGTTGACAAGTTTAAGTATGAGAGGGCCTTCATCCAACCCTATTAGGTGTGCAACCTAGAAAGGAAATAAAAGAACCCAGGTAGAGGTATAGGTCCCAAGGGAAGCAGGAAATAATGAAACCCTTCAAGAGTAACTGTGAAAGTGATATGGTATTCTAAGAGAGAAGTCTGTGAGAGAAAGAAGAGGAAGTTATAATGAGTGTGTTGTAGGTTGTATCCATTCATTTTGTTGGATAATAAATAGGAAGGACCTGGAAATTTCTCTGGTGGACATAGCCCACACTAGGTGAACCACGTATATCTGTGTCTCTATTGTATTGTGTATCTTTTGTGTTTTATTTGCGCATTTTTTTTATTTTATTTCTCCACGATCTTGTTTTTCTAACAATTGGTATCAGAGCGAAAGGTAACTCGAAGGAAAAGAGGGTTCCTAGTTTGAGTGGGAGCAATGGAGAAATATGGAAAGTTTAGGGTCGATAAATTTAACGGCCAAAAATACCAGTTATGGAAGATGTAGATGGAAGATTATTTATATCAGAAGAATATATTCCGACCATTGGGTGGAATAACAAAGAAGTCGACGACCATGAAGGATGAAGAATGGGAGGTTCTTGACAGAAAGGAACTAGGAATGGTACAACTGAGCCTGGCAGCATCGGTGACCTTCAATATTTCAAAAGAAAAGACAATGAAGGAGCTGATGGACACATTGGCTAAAATATATGAAAAACCCTCGATGTCCAATAAAGTATTTCTAATGAATAAATTATTTAATATGAATATGTCAGAAGGTGGGTCTGTTGCAGATCATTTAAATGAATCTAATATGGTTACTAATCAACTAAGTTATGTAAAAGTGGACTTTGATGATGAGGTCAGGGCTCTTCTAATCCTATGCTCATTGCCAGAAAGCTGGAATGGCTTGGTCATGGATGTAAGTAACTATGTCTCTGGTTCAAACACTCTAAAATTTGATGATGTTGTTGGTGTTATCCTTAGCGAGGAAATGCAACGAAAAATTATAAGTGAGACATCAGGTAATGCGTTAAACATGGAGAACAGGGGAAGACAAAATAATAGAGGAAAGGGATCAGGGAACCATGGGAATTCTAGGAAGGGTAAACCCAAATCTACACTGGGAAAGATAGAGAGCTGGAATTATGGGAAGAAAGGACATCTAAAGAAATATTGCAGAGCTCCAAAGAAACAAAGAGATGGACAACATGAGAAAAATCAGGAAGCAAATGTAACAGGTGATGTGTTACACGATGCTTTGATTCTTTCTGTATATAATATTTATGAGTCTTGCGTAGTGGATTTTGGGGCTTCATTTCATACCACACCCGATAGGAAACATTTTCTAGACTATGTTTAAGGTGATTTTGGGCAGGTTCATTTGGGTGATGATGCACCATGCATAATTGTTGGAATGGATAAGGTACAAATAAAGCAAAATAATGGAAACTAATGGTTGTTGAAAGAGGTAAGACATGTTCCAAATCTAAGGAAAAGTATAATTTCAACAAGGCAGTTGGAAAGTGAAGGTTGTATATCCATATTTATAGATTAGGTGTGGAAGGTCACCAAAGGATCATTGCTGATAGAAAAAGGAGAGAAGGTAGGTACATTGTATTTATGTAATGGTAATATTGATTCTTCTATCTCTTTAGCTTCTACATGAGTGGATACAACACTTTGGCATCATAGGCTTGGACACATGAGTGAGAAGGGGATGCAAATACTTCACAAAAGGAATTTGCTTCTAGATCTTAAACAAATAGATATGGATTTCTGTGAGCATTGTGTTTATGGAAAACAAAAGAGAGTCAGATTTCATAGATTCGAAAAAGAAAAGAAGAGTGAAAGGTTAGAGCTTGTGCATATATATTTATGGGGACCATCTTATGTATCATCTCTTGGTGGCTCTCGTTATTATGTTACTTTTATTGATGATGAAACTAGAAAAACTTGGGTTTATTGCATTCAAAAAAAATATGATGTTTTTGATACTTTTAAGAAATGGAAAGATTTGGTTGAGAATGAGATAGGAAAAAGGTTGAAATGTCTCAGATTAGACAATGGAGGTGAATATTGCATCAAGGAGTTTTATGATTACTATTCACACCATGGGATTCATAGAGAGAATACAGTTCCAGGAACACCACAAGAAAATGGTGTGTTATAAAGGATGAAAAGGACAATAATGGAGCATGCAAGGAGTATGAGATTGCATGATGGGTTGCCCTTACAGTTCTGGGAAGATGTTGTAGATACTTCTATTTACTTAATAAACAAAGGACCTTCAAGCTCTTTGGATGGTGGAATTCCATAGGAGGCATGGACAGGTAAAAAGGTTAACTATTCTTTTTTGAAGACTTTCAGTTGTGAAGCATTTGTACACATTGATAAAGAAAATGAAACAAAGCTTGAGGCAATATCCAAGAAGAGTACCTTTATTGGATACAATGTTAATGATTTTGGTTATCTCTTATGGGATTATGAAAATCACAAAATCACTAGGATTAGAGATGTCATATTCAATGAGAAGGTCATGTACAAAGATTAGTTGCAGGGAAAGAAACATGAAAAAGAAAAACCAAAATACACAGTGCTTGATGAGATCACTGAAAAATAAATTCCAAATGTACCAAAAAATCAAAATGAACAACAACAAGAGAAACATGTACCTCAAACTCCTACAAGTGTTGTTATAAGATCTACCAGGTTAAGTAGACCCCATGAACGATACTCTCCTTCATAGTACTATTTATTGTTGATTGATTCTAGTGAACCAGAAGGTTATGAAGAGGCAATACAGGTAGATCCTAAAAGGAAGTGGGATCAAGGCATGAAAGAGGAGATGGATTCCTTGGTAAATAATCAGACTTGGGACTTGGTTCAATTTCCTACAGGAAAAAAAGAATTGTAGAATAAATGGGTTTACAGGTTGAACGAAGAATATGGAGGCAAAAAGAGGTACAAGGATAGACTTGTTGTAAAGGGGTTTGCACAAAGAAAGGTATAGATTTTGATGAAATATTTTCTCTTGTTGTTAAAATGACTTCAATTAAGACTATTTTAAGTCTTGTGGCAGTAAAAGATTTGCATCTTGAACAATTAGATGTAAAAAAAACTTTTCTCCATGGGGATTTGGATGAGGAGATTTATATGCAACAACCACAGGGGTATGAGTTCAAAGGGAAGGAAAATTTGGTATGCAAGTTAAAGAAGATCTTGTATGGCCTAAAGCAAGATCCAAGGCAATGGTATTTAAAGTTTGATAGGTTTATGATAGAACAAGGTTATAGTAGACGTCATTATGATCATTGTGTTTATTTTAAAAGGATAGAAAATGGAAGTTGTATTATCTTGCTATTGTATGTAGATGACATGCTTGTTCCAGGGTATAATATGTAGGATATAAATGTGCTCAAGAATAAATTATCTAATTCATTTGCGATGAAGGATTTGGGCGCTGCAAAGAAAATCCTTGGTATGATAATAACAAGAGACAGGAAAATTCACAAATTGACATTGTCTCAGGGTGAGTACATAGAGAAGGTGTTGGAGAGGTTTAGAATGCAGAATCCAAAACCAATTAGTACACCTTTGGCCAACCATTTCAAATTAACTAAGGAAATGTGTCCCAAGACATAGGGGAATATAGAATACATGTCCATGGTCCTTTATTCATCAACAATTGGCAACTTAATGTATGTGATGGTTTGCACAAGACCACATATTTCACATGCAGTGGGAGTTGTGAGCAGGTATATGAGCAATCCAGGTAAATAACATTGAGAGGCAACAAAGTGGATTCTCAGGTATTTGAGAGGTACTTCGACTCATGCATTATGTTTTGGAGGTTTAGAAACTATTCTAGAGGGATATGTTGATTTAGATATGGAAGGTGATAAAGATAGCAAGAGGAGCACCACAGGGTATGTTTTTACTGTAGGTGGAACAACAGTAAGTTGGATTTCAAAACTACAAAAGGTTGTTTCACTTTTAATAATAGAAGTAGAGTATGTTGTTTCTATAGAGGCTAGTAAATAAATGATTTGGTTACATAGGTGTATGGAGGAATTGGGAAAGAAGTAGGAGAATAATAGGTGTTGAGGAAAAGGTATGAATTACCTTACTCAATCATTTTCAGATCTTGCATGGCTAGGACAAGATAGTTGGGAATTTCACCTGGGGGTTTATAGCCTCAAAATATTCTCTCAATACGCAAGTATTAATTACAAGGACTGAGGTTGATTTATAGTTTAAATATGTTGCAAAACTAAAATTTTATAAAAAAAAATATTGGAATGTACATAGATTTTGCGATAAAGTAAACATGGAGATCAAAAGTGAAAAGTAACCAAGTCACGAATACACATATATGAGACAAAATAACAATCTGATTTTATTTCATTATGAGATACCAAAAGTGTTTTTCTTTTTACATAACCCCTGCGAGGGCATGGACCAAAGTCTGATTTAGAGATCCCCGATGAACACCATACAAAAAGACTCCAATAGTAAAGTAAAACTGAATTGAATAATCTGGATCAACTTGCCACAAACTGCTTCCATTTTGACTATGAAAGATATCCTTTATTAGCCATGAAACTTAATTCACAAACAAACAAGAATACACAGATTATCAAGGATGAATCAACAACTCTAAAACAAGTGTCTGAAAAGTGTGGTTCAGTCTTGAACCTTGTTGTCTACAATAATACCCTGCTGTCAAGAAGAGAATTAGGCTTTGAATAATCTTAGAAATGAATGGAAATTGAAACTATCTCATGTAATTAAAGAGCTAACCTTAGTATTGTTTTCTCCTTCTATTCTCCCTTTGTCTCTTCCTCTCATTCAACTTTTATTCTTTTCAAATAAGTTGAAGTAGTTCAACTACTTTCTTTAGTTAAGTTGATTTAACTTAACTAATTAGTTAGGAGAAATAAATAATAATAATAATAATATAGTTAAGGGTATTAATTAATAATAACTAGGTAGGTGGGACCCCTTGTGACTCCCATCATTTCTTCCTTTTAAACCATGAAATATAACTCACAAAAGATAATCATTTTGACCATATGCCACCCTTGTAACTCCCTTGAATATCTTTTAAACTGGATAGTTAAATATCATAAATAATTTGTATCATATCCAAAAAAGAATATATATATCCACATTATCCACATTATCCACAAAATATAAAAAATAGGGCTTCCTGTATAAAAATGTTGAAAACCTTTAAGCACGGTCCTCATCAAATGAAATCATATAAAACATAATTTAAAAACCATATTGGCCACTTTGTGAGGCAATTTTCCTCTTTTCACTGTTGTTTCCCTTATAATTTTCCGAAGTAGCCCGTGGTTGATTGGAACCTTGGGGTTGTATCTCACTGATCACATGGGAGAATTCATCCTTTAAATGAAGGCGGGAAGACACAGATTTCGAGGAATCAATGGAGGGAGAAGAAGGGGAGGTAGTTGATTTTCCCTTATCTTTCACAGGTTGGGGAATATCAATTTTCAATCTCTTACTGGTGTGTGAAGAATGAACTGGCGAAACAACATGGGAAATTTGGACATTGGGATTAACATGTGGTGGTAAAGGCAATGACATAGTGGGCCAACCATGATGGTGAGAGACAAGTTGGTTGGCGATCTCTTTCCAACCGTCATTTGTGGGGACTTCGGGCTGCAAAGACACATGTGGAGGAATGGGAATGCCAAGGATATTCCGAGGAGGATGGAAAGGGGGTATTTCTGGTCGAGGGTGCATTATCCCATGGCCAACCCAATTAAAGAACCTAGATTGCAACAACTAGTTTAATTCTTGCGGGTTAGCGTCAAAATGGATAGAAAATCAAGGCCTCCTATGGCCTCGATTCCAATTTCCCATGCCTCTGTTATTTCGAGCATTGTTGCCTCTATTAAAAAAACTCATCATGTAGCAACAATTTGTCAGTAATAAAGCTCTTAATAAATCATACATAACACTCTGGTTACATAAATCAAAAGTTGGCTCAAAAATTGACATGAGATACATGCAAATCCATCCATAACACACCATTCATTAATTTCCATGTGAACTGTTATCACCATAACAATTTTTTGATGGAATCCAAGTCTCGGGACTTAGTGAGGGGCTAAACCGGTGTAGAGATGCGATAAATTGGAGGACGGGGCCACATCTAGCGGAATAAGGATAAATCTAACGGAGGTGCGGAGTCGACGAGACCTAGCGGGCCACAGATCTTAGGCACCACAGATCAACGGTCAGAGGCCATATCGGGCAGAGAACTAGTGCGAAGATTAATTATTTGAAAGCGAGCCAATGAAAATACTGTGGTTTCGGCTCGGGACCACGTGGCGCCACCAAATTCATATCGGGGCGGAAAGCAGTCTACCCCAAACTGCTTTGCCTCATCCCCGATATCGAGAGGTGTATATAAGGAGGGGGACCCTTGTCATTATTTTATGCTTTTTCAAATCATTTGAATGTTAAAAGTGGCGTGACCGCTCCAGTCGAACCTAAGATCAACAGTGCACCAAATTCACGCGTCTTCCGCTCATTCGCAAGTATTTTTCATCATCACCATGGATCCTATCATTTTGTCTGTAATAGAGAAATATCCCCCGCCAAGCGAAGAAACCCTAATTGACAGAGACTCTGATGTGTTTCACACCGAAATAACCATCTCACCCGTCTCTGTGTCTAGATCCAATTTGTCATATCATGTAGGGAGACAAATACCCTTTCTCGAAGTGATACACACCTCCATAGTCCCTTATGCCGTCGAAGTAACATTCCCTTTCCCGAATATCATAGGCTAGTGCGCCAAACAACACTACCAGGAAGAGAGGGTCCTTTTAAATAAGTTAGGGTTGGAGGTCCTGTCTAGAATAGTTAGCCCGCCCATTTGATACACCCTCGACATACTGGAGTCCCCTTCCACTACGTCTGAACCCTTCGAGGAAGAAAATTTAGTTACAGTTTACAGGGAATGTCCACCCGAGGTCAAAAACCTATTTTTGCAGACAATTGTCAAACCCGAGCAGTATTATGGGAGTTTGTCCTTGCCAATGAATGTAAATTCCATGGTTATCGAAATCCAGTGGGCATGTTCCATACTCAGTCAGATTTTAGTTCTAGATAATGAAAAATATGTAGTTGAGATCATGTTAGGTTTTCTGTTAACCTTTTTTCAGTCAGAATCTAGTCAGTCGGTCTGTATCAGTTTTGATAAATTCATAGCTGATAATGTACACAAACAACTAGTGAACTTCCAATCACTAAGGCACTTAGGTATTACACATACTTGCTGAAAATGTTCCTGGAGACAAACAAGAAAGAGTTCCCTGAAGCATCATTCATCTCCATGGAATGCAAAAGAATCACAATGCTCATTTTCATAAATAATATCATGTCTAGATTTTACAACTTGATCTTCAACACTAGCCTGCCAAGAGTCCCAGAGGACATGAAAAGTTACTTACAACCAAATTCAGAAAACAAAGTATGAGATTGGGTGTTGTTCATGCATTATACAGTAATTTGGGTATATGGTTATCAAGAGGCGCCTTATCTTCTCCCTATCTTTTTGACATCCATAGTATTTTCCCTGGAGTTCATCAGGCAAAGAATCATCTAAGAGATAAATTATTTCCTAAAAATGCACAAGGCGTCCAACCTGGAATTTCCTTTCATCATAGGAACATTTGTTGTGAAGACTAGATCTTGCTTATCTCAGATCTAGGCCAAACTCAAGGAGTTTGGATTTGCACAGCTACAAGGGAGAAGATATGATCCACATCAGGTCATATCTAAAAGAAGATTGATGAGCAAACATGGCCCTTATGAACATGAGTATGTTGAAGGTTTTGACAAATTGGCTAATTTGGAAACCTGTGTTGATATGGAAGCCATCTTGTAGCCTACTCAAACACAACAAGTGGGGCCAACCCTACAACAGACTCAGACACAACAGACCCCTCAGAAGATGACATTCCGAGTTCCCAAAGTAACTGTCTACACCAAGAGAAGCAGTTTGTAGGCCCTAGGCATTAGTAGTCAACAGACTGCTCCCAAGAAGATAAAGATAAAACAATCTCCACATATAGAAGATCTAGAGGAAGAAGAGCCTAAGGAGCAAGTAAGTATGGATATGGTGGAGAGTTGAACCAACAAGGAATAAGTTGTTAAAAGAAGCATGCCCCAAAGTGAAAGCAACTCAATATCTTTCAACAGCAAAAAACACATTTTTGATAAAGCACCTGGAGTAGTCTACCAATCTAAAGAAGATTTAGCAAAGCAATATGTTGTGAAAGGAAGCTTGGCCATGAGTGAAATAAGGGAATTGATACCTGAGGTGAAAAATATTTCTCACCATAGGTATTCTTTGTTCTCAGTTAGAGATATAGAGAGAAGACACTCAACATAGCAGTTGCAGATGAGGATAATGTGTCTGAGGTCAAGATGCATTATGAAAACATCAGTGCCCCAGACAAGGTGAAATTCCACAAAAGCACCAGTGACATTCTGTATTCAAACTACCTGGATTTGAGCTTAAAGGTTTCAAGGTAAACAACTAATGCACTTAAGCTGGAGGGAAAGTTGGGACAAGATAAAGCATCCAACAGAGCTTGGCAGAGTCAAGTCAAAAGATTAGAATCTGAAGGCCCTCAGGGGGTAAAAGCTTCCTTAGAAGAGAAATACAATATGATTCAAAGCATGAAGAAAAGGCTAAAGATGTCTACCACAGAGCATCCACAAACAACAGAGCTGGTTGCTTTAGAACAAGAGAAAGAGACATTTCGACAAGAAGCATTGAATTACAAGGCCAAAGTGTTGCAGATGGAGAAGAAAAAGGTGAATTGGTCACAAGGAAATATAGGAGCATCATACATGGATGTTGTTGCACCTTCTACTGCAAAAATTGAGCAAAGCACTAATGGATTGGGTCATGCTATGTCCTAAGTTAGCCTGAAGGTAGAATGAATCAAGAGCCTTAAGGGAGACATATAAAAGTTGCAACAAGAAATAAGAATAAAGGATGAGAAGATGGACCAGTTCCAGAAAGAGAATCAAGCTTTAGGGGAAAGAGTAGACAAATTGAAGACAAGGTTGAAATGCAAAGGAATGTTGCAGGGGGCCAAACACGTCATCTGGGAATCTATTGCTGCTGAAGTTGCTAAGTTAAGGGAATACTTAAATTTCATCGATGACAAAGATAGCATGGCCATCACAACCAGAAGAAGATGAACTATTGTGAGTGAAACACTGGCAAATAAACCTTCAGAGTGGGCCCAGAATGCTATAAATCTGCTGAATTTGACAAAACTGGTGGAGTATTTAACCATATATTTTGAGATCCTGAATTAGTTCAAGACAGTGAAGATCAGACTACCAACCATGACTTACGCCTCTTGCATTGTCCTAGAGATTTTGATCAAAGAAATGATGGAATACGAGATCCCTTCTGACTTGCAGTGGAAAGAGATAGTGCGGCTAGGAAAGACAAAATGCAGTTTTCCAGGAACCAACAAACAACCTCCATGTGTCACAAAATTTGCGAGTCTCACAGAAGACCAAAGCGAGACAGGTGGCGAAAAAATAAGTCGAGTAGTCAAAGAAATCAGCCGTTAGTTTATGAAACGTTTTCGATTAATCATTGTAAATCAGTTCAGATACTGAGACTGTCAGGTTAAATTATTGCAGTTGGTTTTAGAAGCTGAAACGTTTCAGTTAAACTATTGTAACCGGTTTCTAATTGAAAGGAACTTGAATTGTATAAATGTTAGAAGTTTCGAATGTATTAATGTTGGAAGAAGTGTAAGGTGTTAGAAAAACAAGACCGTGGAGAAATAAAATAAAACAAATGCGGAAACAAAATACAGAAGATACACAGTACAATAGAGACACAGATTTACATGGTTCACCTAGTGTGGGCTATGTCCACCAGATAAATTGCCATGTCCTTCCTTTATTATTATCCGGCATATTAAGGGATACAACCTACAACAAACTCGCTGTAACTTCCTCTTCTTTCTCTCATAGTCTCTAATCTCAGAATGAAATATTCCCCAATAATACAAAGCCACAATACATTTCCCTCACAAAAGAGGGTTGCCTTCTAGGAAAAAAAACCCTAACATAACTTCTACCGTCAGATCTGCGACCTTATAATGAACGGTCCAGATTTACAATGAAATAACAATATACATTTACAAGTCATTTTTTCCTTTGGGGGCTTCGCCCCCAGACCCCCCAACCAGAGGGATAGCCCCTCCGAACCTTGCAGAGGGGGTAACCCCCCTCTGCACTCCCCCACGTGGAAGAGTGTACATACTTCTGGGGTGTAAAGTCTCCATGGGGTATAAACACGGCTGAAAACAAAAGACCTCTGAATCATGAAGATAGTCAGGCTCCACAACCAACACAAGGGCACCTTCTTAGTTGTTCTGAACTCTATTGTAAATTTCTGGAGTTGAATTGAATACATATGCAGAATATTTTGAATTCTCTATGAAAATATTCTAATGGTGGTGATATGAGTTTTGTCTCATCTCATTGTATGTATTTCCTACGTTCTTTAATTCCATTTGCATCTTCTTCTGTTTAAATTAGATACTTCTTCTGTTTAAATTAGATAGTTAAAAAGCTCAAAATTCATCTTATGATGCTCTCGGCTTAAGAAATTTAAACTGTGTATTTCTTCTTAACTAATTCAGAATTTATTTTAGTAATGCTCTGATGCAGTTTATTGTTTTCTCCTTCCTCTTACACCCTCCTTAAATACAATTTATAGCTCAGATTCATTGCCTCATTTACCCTTTATCCTTTGGAGATTTCTACCAGCCAATCATTGTTTTCATTCACTTTCAGAATTTCAAATCCATATCCCTAAGTGTCCCTCTCCTTCCTCGCCAACAACTTTATAAAAAAATCCCAAAACAGACTAAATCTAGCCACTGATTTTCAAAGAAATGTCAAGTGACACGAGAGATCCCTCTTTGAGTTGAGAAGGCTAGTACCCAACTATAAAGTAGGGTGAAATAGTTACCTCTATCATTTGTCTATCAGCCAGACAAAATTTACAGAGTGATAACATTCTGGTCTCATTGTCGGGGAACGAAAGTGAAATCTTCCCTGGGAAGAGAACGATTTAAAGCTTCAATTTCGATTCCTGAGGGTGATAGTGAATCAAATACCTTATTGGATGAGATTATTTTTCCATGGAGAATCCATTACTAAGAGACCATTTGTACCAAGTAGTTTGAGCTAGAAATCCTGGCTCCCAAGAGAATTCACACCAGGAGAAACCCAGACCCAGAAGTTGCAATCCCCGTGTCTGACCCTGAAAAGCTTGTACACAAAAGAAAAGAAAGACAAATTAGCCCAATTTTGCGCTTAGACCGATATCTATCCTTACCCAAATATGGAGTAACAAGTGTTGGGTATGTGTTATATTCTTTGCATGTGTGTGTGTGGGATCTTTAGATTCGACAACTACATCTGCGTCTGACGATCCCAGATTGTTGTTTTTAGTGGTTTTCTAAATTAATCTTGGATTAAGGGATTAGGGTTTTGGTATCTACTGAATACCTAAAAAAATTGTATATATTGTATGGTGAATGGTGAAATTAATACAATGAAGAGTTGAAAGGTTTTCTCCTGGTTAAGGGTTTCCGGTATAAATCTTTGTGTACTATGTGTATGAGCCATTGATTAATTTTTGTTTTTCTTAAGAATCTATATGCATTGCTTTACTTCACAGGTTTAAAACCTACATGTGGTATCAGAGCTCGTTTTTGGCTTAAGAGGGATGCTTTTTTTACTGAGGGTTTGGCTCGGTCTTGATAGATCAAGTTTATCTTTGGTCTGTGATAAACCTGGATTTAGTGGGATCTTTTGTAGTGGTGATTCGAGTGTAGAAAGAGGAATTGAGAGTTCTTCTAGAATCGAGATAGAGAAGTTCAACGGTAAAAAAATTGAGCTATGGAAGCTCAAAATGGAGAACCTTCTTGTAGACAAAGAACAATGGATCGATGTGGATCTTGGTACACAGCGTACTGGTACGTAGCCTACTGGGACACAGTCGACTGGTACACAACCTACTAGTACACCACCTATTGGTACGTCGAAGGAATATTGGGAGAAGTTGGACATAAGAGAAAGAAGTACTATTCAAATCTACCTGGCAGATTCGATGTTGTTGAATGTTTCGGAAGAATCTACAGCCAAGGAACTATGAGATAAGTTGGGGAATTTGAATCAATCAAAGTCCCTGGTAAACAAGTTGTTTCTTCGAAAGAAGTTGTATCATCTTAGGATGGAAGATGGAGATTCTATGACAGAACATCTAAATGCCTTTAATACTCTGGTAAGTCAACTTGTCTCTATTAATATTATGATTATAGAAGAAAATAAGTGTATTACTTTGTTATGTTCTTTGCCAGACTCTTGGGATAATCTGGTTGTAGCAATTGGTAGTACCACTCAATCTACATTGAAGTATGATGATGTAGTTGCATCATTGTTATATGAAGAGATGAGGAAGAAAAGCATGGATGGTCATAGCACATATTCTTTATTTGTAAGAGGTCATACCCAAGACAGGAATCCTGGTAAGTCTTCTGGGGGGGGGATATCTAAATCTATAGGTAGATATAAGTCTCTAGGAAAATATTTGAGGAAATGCTGGAAGTGAGGTAAAACATGGCATTATAAGAAAGATTGCAAGTCTAAAAAGGTTGACAAACCAAAGGGATCTGATAGTACCTCTTCCACAGAGGTGAAAACCTCCATTGAAGAAGGAGGTGATGTTTACCTGACATCTACAGGTACACATGCAGAATGTGATGTATGGTTGATCAACTCAGGTGCGTCATACCATATGACTCCTCACAGGGAGTGGTTCTCTGAATATGAAAAATACGATGGTGGTGATGTATTCCTAGGACATGACTCGACATCCAAAATCATGGGACGTGGAAGGGTTGAGTTACTACTAAAAGATGGAAGGATTAGAACTCTCCCTGGGGTTCTGCACATTCCAAAACTAGCTAGGAGCCTAATATATGTAAGCAAGTTGGATGATGCAGGAGTGTATACTATATTTGGAAAGGACACTTGCAAGATGGTACGAGGATAAATGGTGTTGATGAGGGGTGTTCGGTGTGGAACTCTGTACAAGTTGTTGGGAAGAACTTATACTAATGGGTGTAATAGTTTTGTTGTCCCTGAGCAGAGAAATAAATAAGACAAGACCAATATTTTCCTTGGAAAGAAGACCATGTTGTGGCATCAAAGACTGGGACATATTGGAGAGAAGGGCCTTCAAACACTACATGGTAAATGTATGGTTGAAGGTATGTCTAATTGCACTCTGGATTTTGATTTTTGTGAACATTGCATATATGGTAAAAAAAATCGAGTAAGATTCCCATTTGGTGCTACAAGAGCAAAGGGGATCTTAGAGTTGATACCTAGTGATGTGTTTGGACCTATGCATGTTCCATCACTAGGTAAATCTATGTATTATATTTCATTCATAGATGATTTCTCAAGAAACACATGGATTTATTTTCTTATAAAGAAATCTGAGGTATTTGATAAATTTAAAGAGTTTAAGGCTCTCGTAGAAAATCAGACAAAAAAGAAAATAAAGGTATTGAGGATAGATAATGATGGATAATTATGCGGAAATGAATTCGAAGAATTATGTAAGAAGTGTGGTATAGTAAGGCAGAAGACTACTCCATACACACCTCAAAAAAATGGAGTTGCAGAAAGGATGAACAAGACAATGATGGAAAAAGAAAGGAACATGCTTAGTGGTGCCAAGTTAGGACATGAATTCTGGGCAGAGGCAGTGGGTACAACATGTTACCTGGTCAATCGATTACCCCCATCAATGTGGATGATAAAACTCCACATGAGGTATGGAATGGAAAAAAACCCTCTCTTGAACATCTTAGAGTGTTTGGTTATGATTCTTATGTACATGTTCCAAAGGAAAATAGGAGTAAGATGGATAATAAAGCTGAAAAATGTATCTTTATTGGTTATAAAGATGGTGTGAAAGGTTATAAGCTTTGGAACCCAGAAACTAAGAAGACCATTTACAGTTGAGATGTTGTTTTTAGAGAGGTAAAATATGTTTCCAACTAGTGTTGTTGGGTATTTTACCCTACGGACTAATAAGCTAGGGTTCTAAGCCTATATGCAGATCATGACCCTTCAGATTTAACCTTTAACCTTCTACCCAAAATCTCAACCCC